>JAQGAI010000022.1:0-34677 GCA_034696905.1 Lepidocyrtus violaceus | reverse complement strand
TTGTTGTATTTTAATGAGGGTAGCTCTAGCTCGCATACGTTACTTCTGCATATATGCCCATGTACTTATATGTACGTACCCATCATTCTGGATTAGATTAGAAGGTAAGATGTCAGGAATGTCAAGGGAGATGGTGAAAGCAAGTTCTTTTGTTTTAATGCGGTATCGTAGTTTGAGCTTTAGAATTAGAAAAATCCATTCTCCTACTCCCTATTTCCACTAGGGCTTGTGAGGTGTGACAATGCAGATAAAAACGATGCGCATGCAATTTTTTATTTTGTTGAGAAAGCGAATGAAATTTTATTTTTGGAAATCCTTTCTAGCTGCTTAAAACTTTTCTCCAACCCGAGACTACTCCTTAAGAAAGTGGGAGGGAACCAAAAATTTCCAAGGAGCCAATAACCCAACCGTGGTATTTTTTTTCTGAATATTCCAGCTAAGAAAAGTGGCATAGTCTCTTCTACGCAAGCTTTTACTTCCCCCCTTTCCTTATACTTTTCTCCGTTCTTTTTAAGAAAGTGCTGCTTTTTCCAACTTTTTCTTCTCCCCTCCCACTTCTTTGAAGACCCTAGTGCTAGTAGCTCAAACAGATTCATCATCCAACACCCACCCACATCCATATAGCCAGCAATATTACTGCCACCGTTACATAATTTCCCCAATAAAAACGCACACTTTCCCCTTCCCTCCTAAAAATCTCCCATAAAAGGAGAAAAACGCATTCTGTTCCAAGCATATCTACCTAACCATGGCTATGACATTGAAAACTGTAGCACCTCCACCACCACCACTCGAACGCATTCTGTACAACAACGTGAGCAACATGATCATCATCCATAAAAACGACTCCGCTATCTCTCCCTTTCCCCATTTTTATCACTATTTTCCCTTTTCCCATATTTTTCTGCTTGCATCCATCCTCCGAAAAAAATCAGCTTTTTCTACTCTTTTTCCTACCAATCCATTGCACCTATTCCCTGCAGTTTTTCTTCAGCTCTCATCGAGCGAGCATCATCATCATATCATCCTCAGCTTGTGCGTGTAAAAAGTGCAGAGAGAAAGAAAAATACTAGAAAAAGTGGGAGAAAAAATCTGCCTTTTTTCATTCCGCTCTTTTTTTCCAGAAAAAAAAAATGTATTTTTTTAGAGGTTAATGGTGGAGGTGGTGGTGCGGTGGTTGTAGAGTTTGTTGTTCCTCTTCGGCTCCCAGCCTGTTTGCATATGAAACGTACATACGTAAGCCAAACATAAGCTGAGTTCGCAGTTAGTGACCATCCATCCGAGTAAATATACCGGAGCGGGGGCTTTGCCTTCTGAGGATCTGATGCTTTTGCTGACCATCACCATTTTTTTACATGTATCTCTTCCTACGAACCATTTGGAAAAGGGTACTGAAAACTCATCTAGAATGTGGAAGGAGTGAGTGTGTGGTCAATCTACCATGAACACACGTGTAAGTATCCCTTGTGCATACATAGATGGACGATAGCGTCCTTTTTTTCCAGTGGACTTTGGCTAGAGGAAAGTGATCATTGGTGGAAATTTCGGGATTTCATGGACTCTCCGGTACTGGACACTGGCCAATACGGTCCAGCAGTTGAAGAGCGCCGGACAAACGGGAGAAAGATCTGAAACAAGTAAAAGTGAGAATATTTGGAAAACATATCGCACATACGAAGGGAGAGAGAGAGAGCAACAACATATACATACGTGGAGGATACTTTAGATGTGTGTGAGTGTTTGAAGTTACTTTGTATGCAAAATGGATCGGCTGAGTAGAAAGTAATTTTTTTTAAAGTGGAAAAAGAGGAAAGTATTGATGATGATGACGGGCCATGGCGATGATGTTGAGGATGGGGAAGGGTTACTTCAGCTTCTGTCCCCCACCTCCCCTGTACTGTATTGTGATCCCGAAATGCAAAACCGGTTTTGGAGTGTGAAAAAATCCAAGAGAAATGAAGGGAAAAGCAGGTTTTGCGGAAAAATCAACGTTGGTCGATAAAGAAGAAGCTCGGACTGGAGAGCGAGGGGGACGACATGGACGTAGAAAGATACACATGGACGAGATGATGATGATGATCATGCTGCTGGTCAAACCTTTTGGAAAAGGGGGATACATTCATCCATCCACATATGTGGAAGATGGATGAGAGGAGAAGACCACAGAAGGTCCAGCCCGGAGACCGGAGGAGGAAGGGGAAAGGAGAATTCGATTCCAGTTTTTTTTAACTTCATCATCTCCCTTCCCGTGCTGGAAAATGAAAACCAATCTAACTGGAAGACCAAGTGTAGTAATAACTGTGGAGGGAAAATCCTTTTCTTCGTCTTTGATTAAAACTCCCGACTCAACTTCAACTACTGCTGGAAGATGAGGAAGATAATAATAATGATTTGCTGTTGTTTCTCTTCCATCACTGCTGGAGGATAAGGAAGAGCCAGAATTGGGATGGGGGAATAGGATCGGAGGATCATACAATAATAATACTTTATCGATCCGAGAGTGCAATGTAAAATGTAATGAGAATGGGTAAAGAAAGGACAATAAAAAGATTTTCATGACATGTAAAGTAAGCTCTGTACTTTGTACACACACGCGTGCTCAAAACTCAGATTCGGTTTTTAGGGAAGAAGAAGCCATTCTGGTAATGATGATGATGATGATGACGATGTGGAAGATGGGAATGGCGAGGGGTATCGGTTTTGGTGTGGTGGTGGTGGCGATGGCCGTGTGAAAAATCCGCGTCTTGTCGATCGAAGAAGAGGAAAAGAGTTCTTGAATTTGCTGCGTCTGATTCTGCTCCCTCAAATATTTTCTTTCCTCTTTCCATTTAATTTATTACTGGTGGTGGTGGTGGGTATTGGTCTTGGTCCTCTGTATCAAGGATGGTGGTGGGTAGAGTCCAAGTGGACACTCTTTTCCGGTTTAACTTGCTGGGAGAAATGGCTGTATTTAAATTTTCAAGGAGAGGAGTCATGAACAGGGAGAGAGAGAGAAATTGGTTAGGGGGAAAGCTGAGTGCAAGTATGGTTAATGCTGATTAGAAGGATGCTACTGCTCCTCCGCTCGTGGCAATTTCCCTAGCCGTAGATTGATGTGTAAGTAAATATATCTAAATGGTAATGTTAAGTCTCATTGTTTTTATGTACATATGCAAATTGGACTTTCTTTCTCCCTCTCTCTGATCATGATGAAAAGTAGCTACTCTTGTTTTCTTGTCTTGTGACTTGCTTCCAGGGAGAGAGTGAATGTCCAGAGGGAGAAATTGTATGTGGAGAGGTGGATCGAGGGAAGGAAAGGGGTTGGAGATTCAAGAAGAGAGGGAGAGGAGAAGAATAAGATGAAATTATTGTAAAATGAAATGAACCTAGTAAATAAAGTTAAAGTAGATTTGATGATGATGATGATGACGATGGCGATGAGGATTGTGAAGGAGATGACGTTTCCTTTGCTTGATTTGATTGCAAGGCTATTGTATTTCATCTTTGGGAAATATGGAGGGAAAGAGGTGGCTGGGGAATTTCGGAAATGTATGTATATGTGCTCTTCTTGGAATCGTCTGATTATTATTATGAGGATGATTCTGGTTTATCTTTAGAAAGAGAAGTGGAAGGTAAAATCATTTCATTGGAGACTTGTCCTATCTCCACGTATTAGTTTCCCCAGAGGGGATAGTTATCCAACAGGATGGGAATATGGCTGTATGCGTTTTGCAATTATGCAGATAGGAAAGTTCAGTTTCGACTTTTAATCCGCTATAATAAGACAGCAAGCCAAAATTTGACAAGAAAATTATGGACATGTAATGCAATGCTCATGGAAGTTAGAAGCAGCTTCTTGAATTTCAAAGCACCTTAACATTGCGCTGATGAGCACAGGACATCTTATTATCGACAGTACAGAGCAAATGCAAACACAACTATGTATGTTTATGTTTTAAAAAATTACTAAAATAGGTTTTCCCGTGTTAAAAAATGTTCAAATCTAACATTCAGAGTTTCATTCTTGTGTCCTAAATCTAACAATCAGCAACAAAAGGAAAGGATTCAACAGACTCGAAAGGAAGTAAAATTTAAGAGCCCAGAAGGCCCCACTCAAAAACAGGCAAATAATTATGATTTTATCTAGAATACAAGGTAATATGTATTTACGTGGGTAGGTATATGTAATGTTGGACACAGAAACAGAAACAACAACCTTTTGAGGTTGTTTTCCCTTGTAAGACGTAAGAAAAATGGATTGGAGTCTGAAAACAAAAGGTGGAGAAGGACTTTGTCTAAAACACAATCCTTTCATGTTCCTTTTTGTCCGGATCATAAAGAACTGGTGAAAGTACATCGAGATAACCCAACAAGGGAAATCGTTTTGAGAAGAGTAGTAATTTTAACAAAAACAAAACAAGCATACTTTATGATAAACTCGATTTCCTTTCTCTCTCTTCGGTTACAGCAGCAGCAGCAGTAATATTTTCCTATCTAACAACATCCAACGGGAGCATTATTATTGCATATGTTTTTGGCATGTTTTATGATGTTGCTCTTGTTTTCAGCTTTCCTTTAATACTTTGTTTGTTCTTATTTACTAGTGGAGGAGGAAGGATAAAGGGAAGAAAGGAACAGTCTTGTTGGAAATGCCTAACCGCCACCAACATCAGGAGAATAAGCTGAACAATAGGAGAAGATGAAGACGAAAGAGAGAGAGAAAATATGCTTTAGATTTTACGAGAGAAATCTCTTGAGAAAATGCATTTTCGTTGGTGGTTTCGTTGGTTTAGTTAATAGTGGTGATGTTAATGTTGTTTCAACGCTCATCGTTATATCCTAATGTTGATGACGCGAGATGAGATCATAAAAGTGGACCAATAAGGATTGGATGGATTTGGGAGTAGAAAATCATGGCAGGTATTAAATAAGTTGTTAAATTTTGTATAAGCGGACTAAATTGTGCAGTTAACGTCTGGCTTGGATTTTGACTCGATAGCGCTGCTGATTTTTGAAAGACGTTATTGTGTTTATATTATATCTCAAAGTGAGTCTTAGGTCAGGCGGTACAGGAACATTATTCCAAAAAAAACCGACATAGATCAGCAACTAACAAGTAGCTAGATTTCCAACTATTTTCATTTGCTAAATATTGGCCACTAATTCCTCCATTAAGTTTGCTATGTTGTCTGTGAATAGAATACGTTTTTAGATTTACGTGTTTCTGTCCCATTGTCCTGCTTGTGTTGTCTACCTTTCCTCCATGTCTCAACATCCTTCTCTATCCTTTCACTTTGGCACTTTCTTTTTTACATTCTCCTTCTCCTCCTCCTTCCCAACCCTCTTCGGCGGATCCGGCTCGTCAACGTGTCATCACTACTCAACATGTAATTTAAGACCGTTTTATGTCATTTGCTTTTACATCTTTGCTAAACACCCTATATTACGTAGGTATACAGATGTAGGCTTAAGCCGCAAGCAAAATGATAGGACAAGGTTTTACATCCAAATCCCCTTTTCATTCCTCTCACTTCTCCTACCCACTGAAGAGTCACATCTTAAGAAGGATTACTTAAAAGGAAGAAACTGCTTTGTACTTGAGAGTTCCAGTTTGAGCTCCAAAAGAGAAATTCAATACTATTCCCTATAAATATGATCCCATTCCCTTTTCCTCCTCCTAAGACCTATCTATCAGGTTTAGTTTTCATCAATGAAACCGCTACCACCATCCAACGCCATTTCCCTCTTCCTCGACAAAACCGGAGGAATTACATTATTTTCTCTAGGAATTTCTCCCTTTCCTCGTCCCACTAATAAATCAGTCAGAGGAGCAAGCAATTTCTCAAAAGCGACAAAACGTCTCGTGCTCAAAGGAGAAAAGCTTGGAAACCGCTGCCAACACCACCACCACAGGAAGCAGGAGCATAATAAGAAAGGTTCTTAGTAAAATCTACAGTGACGAAAAGGAAATTGAGAGGGAAATGGGTGGCTTGGCTTATGGCTCCTATTAAATTGTATTGAATTTAAGGGAACACGCGATACTCATTCAATGTTCTTCACTTTCATCATCATCGTCATCATTTGAGAGAGAGAGAGAGCAAAGCTTCTCTGGAGTGAAAAGGAATTCATCTTCTTCTCGACTTTCCTTCCCTCTCTTGAAAGTTGAAATATCCCTCTCATATGCATGGCTCGGGTTATAAGTAAGAAGCTCATTGAAATACTGACGGTGATCCGAGTCGTTGCCTCCTTTCAATAACAATTTTCTTACAAAAGCGGAGGAGGACGTGATGATGATGATGATTACGGAGGTAGTGGAAGGAACGGTGTAATGTGGTCTTCCTCTCTCTCGCTCTCCTCCAATATATTTGTAGTTTGATCACATCCGCACAATTATTAATTTTAGTAGGACAAGTAGAACACACTTGTTCCCTTCATCATGATGAGCATCATCATCATCACCATCGTCGTCATCCTGATTTTGGGTGGGAGATGAATGTGTAAGATGAGTATAAAAAGAAAGGCTCCACTTGAACAAGGACGGTTATGTGATGAATCTCTACTGCAATGATGATCATCATGCTCGTCTTGTTCTTTCATATTCCTTCTCAATCAATCCCTTTCATGGAAAATTATTTAGGAGGATTTGACGGAGGAAGGAAATGCCTTTTTCATTAGGATTATTATGACACTGCGAGAGCCACAATTTCCTTCCTTCACATCGTGATGATCATGATCGTATGGCCTGATTTTATTTCATTTCTCTTTTCCCTTTAGCTCTCCAACCGAGTTCCGTTCGTTCCTTCTTGTCCGTCTTTAGTCTTTTACTTGTAGAAAGCTGATGAGATCTGATGAAGATGACTATTATTACAACTTTCATCCGCTCTTCACTTCACTCCACGGGGAAAGTGACGGCCACGTCAATATCAATAATGAAAGGAATCATTTCGGAATTTCACTCAGGAGCAATGGAAAGAGAACTTCTGCACAATTTCTCGATAGAATCACGAAGAAATTCATTACACCATGCTGAGTGAGAGGGATTTTAAGCTTGAAGTGGTGAGCAGAAAAGGAATTTCCTTCCCATAGAATAAAGATGTTGTATGGACTTACCTTCATCTTCTTCATATTGATAAAGAGATGATGAAAGTGGTGGGGTTTGGATACAGCGGTTTGGCTCCGTTTTGGATGAATTCGTCAGCTTATGATGTGGCTTGTTCTTATTAGAAACGGGGCTACTAATTACAATCACGACTTTCTCACTGTTTACCACATGCGACTTTCAAGACATCACCGCCACGCCACCATCATCCCACCAGCATCAAAGTTTAATTTCCCGGAATTGTTTTGCAAGCAAAGCTACATCCCAAGTCATAGTCGTAATCCTTGCAGGGAACTTTAAATATTTAGCTAATTCCATCACCACCGCCATCACCTCCTCCTCCTTCCTCATTGCCACCATCATGATATGATCATCCACCACAGTGTTAGTGTTTGCATTACAGTCATGTCATAATAAGGAATAAGGTGCAGGTGGCTTGGCTTGGCTAAAGATAAGTTTTAGGTTAATATTGGCATTTCACTTCCGTTGCCAACATTTTTTTTCTCCACAGACTAGAGCAAGTTGGGAGGAAACATTGCCTCATTTTACTTATCTCCCCACCATGGCTTTACCTTAAAAGGAAGGAA
Organism: Lepidocyrtus violaceus; assembly: GCA_034696905.1. NCBI lineage: Eukaryota > Metazoa > Arthropoda > Collembola > Entomobryomorpha > Entomobryidae > Lepidocyrtus > Lepidocyrtus violaceus. Next base: position 27,012 of record JAQGAI010000022.1, on the reverse strand, counting down.
ACCACCCTAGCCTCCAACCACAAAGCCATTCAACAACAGTAAAATATCTATCAATATGAAAATCCATCATGTTCCCTCCCATGTCCTTCCATATATTAAGTAAGTCTAATCTCTGCATGGAAAGGGATTAGCCCTAATGATTTATATTCTTGTCTAAGAGAATCAGGGAGAAAGCATCTCTAGAATCTCCACAGGACTTTCAGAACTGAAAAGGAAACCGGAATAACCAAATAAACCAGAGAAAGGCAGACACATGTACCTCTACATACTATACTAGAGTCTTTTGTACTGAACCAAGCAAGGACAAAAACATATTCATCTTCTTTTCTCCAAGTATAAGTGTTCAGTTGAGAAAATTTGTTTAGACTCCCTCCAAAATGAAGTGAAATAAGGTTGAAAATGGAACATGAGACTTGGAGTTCAGTTTGTTACATTAATCAACTCTACGACTAACGAAGACTTGGGAGGAAGAGGGAGAAGAGGGAGGTGGAGGAAAAGGTTGAAACAACCGACCACTATAGAAAAGGAACATCAGTCATGATGATGGTTACCCCACACGGTAATAGGAGAAAGTTTCCAAAAAAGGATTTAGGCAGTTGCTCCGGTCTTCGTCCTTGTCTTTCTATAATAGTGCCAGAGGGCTTCTTGTTAACCATTATTGTGTCCTTTAACAAAAAAATTATTTTAGGATAGATGCCAATATACATATACCAGGCCATTACTAACAAGAACGTCTCTGGATTCTGGATATTCTCTTCTCCTCGTCCTCCTCATCTCCATCTTGTTCTTCCTGGCAACTACCAAACTGGAACAAAGAGGAAGTTGGATGGAATATGGTTGGGAAGAGGAGGAGGAGGATCAGCAGATCTCTCTGGGTCCCGGCTCTCTAAATCTAGCTTAGCACAATAAATCAAGTTTACTCATCCATTTCCTTAAAGACAAATTAAGCTTGTCTTTTCCTCTTCTTCCAACTCTCTGGAACGGCCACGGAATCCGGTTGCTGCTGGAGGAAAGAAGAGGAGAGATATGGTATGGGGTAGATGTGTGGTGTGGTTGGTTTTATCACCACCGTCATTATCATCGACATCCAACAAGAGTTCCACCATTATATAATATGGCTTTCGCTTTTATTATTACGAAGAAGAAAATCTGGACGAGAAAATTATCTCGGAGTTCCTGTTCGTTCCTTTGGCCATTATGCTTATTCTCCTTTTCCAGGCATTTAGCAAGTAACTAACCGTTTTACAAGGCTTTTCCGGGAATATCCTTAGCCCATATATTGTATCATCATCATGTCTAATTTCCCGTGACAAATTGTTTGATCGGGAGAATTTGAGATTTTGTCTTGCTCTGCTTGGCTTTCCATGATGTGGTGGTGGATTTATTACTTGCGCTTGTGCTATGCTTGCTTTACGGAAGAATAATATCTGGAATCTCTGCGGTTTTGCAAGAGGGTAAATCCAAGATGGATGCATAAATATAGGAAAAGCATTTATTTATCGATTTGGAATAGGAGAGAATAATAAGAGTGAGAAGAAGAGTTTAAGACATGTCAGGTTTTGTGGATGCGGATCAGGGAAATGATTAATTTTGGTTTGAGGATGGAGTATTTTGACCATGTAGCAGTGTCAGGATTGAATTAGATGCGTTTGCGTTGCAAGCGAATTGTATTAACAATAAAAGGACGTATACAAACTGTTAAAGAGATATGTACTGCTTAGAAATATGAGAAGTTCACTGCAAAATTTAACCACTGAGTTAATATTATTATGTGGAAGCAACCGTTATATGAACGACAGATGCATTTAAGGTTCCAGTCATATATATTAATAACCAACTTAACTAATTATCGTTAAACAAGGGAGAGCTGTACCTGCATAGGCATTGACCAATGCGATGTTGATAGCTAATTGCTATTTGCCCCATTCAGTTTCAAATCGAAGTCCAATGATAACTGTCGATCTGTACAAACATGTAATTAGAATTAGAGTTATATAAAACGTCAATGGTAAACTTTTAACTTTTCCATTTGCAATCTTATAAGGCCCGAATCTTATATGAAACGATTCTCATCTGGCATAATGATGCTGGTATGTAAAATCAAGTTATTAGTTAAGCTTTTCGAAAACAGTATTGCAGAAAGGACAACAAAGTAAAGCTTTCACGGGGAAGGAACCATAGCCGCCCTCTAGCAAATGGCTCAACAGCAATTTCATATGGCAGGCCTAAGCAAGGCCGCAAGAGGTATTCTCGTTGCGTCGAAGGTGCCGCTGCACTGCCACTACACTTGTGTAACAAAGCTCTTCAGGGCTTCTGCTGATGCTTGTTGTAGTTGATGCTTTTTCCCATTCCATACAGATGTCGGTTAGTCAGATTTAGTATCCAGCCATTGCACAAACAATGCTTTGTGAAAGTCATCAATTTTATCCTGAAAAGTAGCATTATTATGAAATAAGTTTCCCCAAAATTAGTTAAATCAGCAGTGATGGAAGTATGTAATTTATTTTTAAAACAGTAGTCAACCTGTTCACTTACGTTGTTCTATCAGTGCTCTATTCTCTCCTCCACCAACAAACGACATTCTTCAAGCAAACATCGTGCCTAATTAAATATCCCACCTATTTACCCGAAGATAATTACATTAATGGATTAATTCGAAACACACGACGTGACAGACAGGCCTATCCTTAATCTTTAATACAGGACGCTGCCTCATGAATACATTAGTCTGGTGGTTGAGATTTGAGAATTTATTATTTAAAATGTAACGCATATACTTAAGCATCGAGATGACTGTATATGATAAGACGACGACAGCGTTGACGTTATCATATCCTCCACTTCCGTTCCGAATTTGTTTTCTTGAAAGTAGGATTTCAACCTGTATTGTTTGAAAATGCTGCACTGTCATACAGACAATGCCTTGGCACCCGGCATCCTAACGCCAGCCGTATAAAAAATAACTTTCCCAACTTTGCCATCCAAAAAAGAAGAATGTAAAAAGCCTTTTTTTAAATGCATGACGCACGACTGCATAAGCTTACATTACTTTTGCTTCTGTTCTAGCATCATCTTGATCCAAACTCCCTACCCAATCATCATCTTCCTTCGGGAAGAAGACAATCACGCACGATGGCACGATTACATTGATTAAGATTAAAAGACGATCATAATGAGTTTGGAGAGATGGGCGAGGATTTGTTTTTAGTACAGAAGATGACGACGAGGACTTACGGTGATGACTGACAAAAGATTGGGACTATATCCGCATGTTTTCAAGAAAATTAAAATTACAAAAATTGGTATGTGTGTCGTCCGTTCGTCGTCCTTCAAGAAAAGCTTTTTTTTATGTGAGTGATCATGATATCCTGTTTAAGGGCTTTTTGTTTAAGTTTTCTTTTCAGAAAAATGAGACGTGGGTGAAGTAAACAAATAGTTATACTACATACATCTCCTCATCCAATGAAAAAAGCTGTTAATTTTATCAACTCGTTTTTTAGAAATAAAAAATACAACTCTAATTTTTAAACAAGGTTTATGTCATTTTCCGTTCCTAATTAATCTGTCGAGTCGAATTAGGACCTGAAACAACAAAGTGGTGAACGAATTAGGAACACGGGAGGATTTTAAAAGGTTCTACAAAAACTGCAGCTCTACAAAGATAACCAGCAATTTTAATCGTACATTTTATTTAAAACGACCATATTTACTTGACATGAATCCAATTTCATGTTTGCTCGGGAAACGTATGCCCATGCACCATACTACGATGATAATCATTAATGCCAACCACCACCACCACCATCAACATAATCTCCAAAAAACAAACAAACAGAAAGTGCAGCACGTCACGTCCGTCTTAGGCCCAAACTCAGTCCCTGTAAATGAAGCTAATGCAATATGATAATGCGCTTTTAGCCTCATATTTTCTCGTCAAGTTAAACATTGACATTGGCATTGATAATACAATAATACCCCCTCATCTGTGTCGGCATATTTTTATTCATAAAAAACTTTCATCTCTCATCCCATAACAATCCGAGAAAAAAATTATTCATAATCTAATCATGATCATGTACTTAAACAGGCTCACATTAGACAAAGTATTATATGAACTCCCTCTAATGTCCTAGAAAAACAGTCAGCAAATCTCTTTCCACAAATCCTCAAGCAAAACCACCATAAATATCCACATCAACATCAATGTTTCTTCTCACCTCATCCCATCCCACTTTGCCACCATCGCATCATCTTCTCCAGTCCATGAATGTGAGGTCGTGAAAGTGTTAAAAATTATTAACACCAGCTTGACGAGAGATTACAGGAATTTTCACAGGAGGAGAGGAGCGGATCAAGGTGAGCTTGAGGAGGAACGAAAAATAAACAAAGATTTGGTTTTTTGTTGCACATTCAAAAATAATAATATTGTTTTGGATGATGTGTCGATGTCTGGATTCGTGTGAGGTAAAAATATGTCTTTGTTCATGTCTACCTACCCTTCCTTCTGTTGGAGAGAGAAAGAATCAGAAACAACATATTATGCACGAGCATGAGCGTCCCATAGCGTGGAGTTTCATTCATGATTATTATGTTCGGAGTATATGAAGAGAGAAACGAGCAGTGTATCAGTTCCAGCTCTTCCATGAAGCTTTGTCTTTGTGAATGGCGGCGTTGGTGGTGACTGGTGAGATATGTGATCGCTTGATCAAAAATGTGAGAGAATTTTTCAACAAGACCCCAGTGCGTTAAAAAAAAAGATTCAATGTCATCCATCTAATAATGACTTAACTTGGCTTTGGTTTTTGAGTTCTCGTCCCGAATGAAACAAAATTTTCTCATGATCATATCATCATCGTTGGCATCTTCTTCATCTCCATTTTGCCACTGCCATTATTCCAATTCACTTTTTGAACTTTTCAAGCTTTAACTAAACCTCCTCCGCTTTGCATTTTAACCTGCCATAAAACAAGGGAGCTCTCTAATGGTTTTTGCGGTTTTCCGTACAAATTTCCATTTTTCCCTTCGGTAATCTTTGGGAAGAAGGAAAAACATCAGAGGAGTCTCTTCATATCCCACTGTTTGCTGTTCGATGTTCTTGGTCGGCTTCCTCCTTCCCTATGAAACTGAACTTTTTGGTTCATATTTCATTTATTTCTACGGAGGTGGAGGAGATTGGAGATCCAGACGGATAGGCTTGAGAATATATGCTCTTGTGATGTAATAATTTGTCCTCCTTCCCATCTCCAAGGAGGAAAACCATGAAGAAAAAGGGTAATGTTCTTCACAGTAGTCCCCATCATCCCCAATCCGATCCCCACACAAGCTCCTTAGAAGAGGAAAAAATATTTTGTTTAGTAATGAAAGGAGACGGATCTTTCGTATCGTTTTCTAGTTTCGTAATAATTCGTAACACTAGACCGTTACTTCCTGTTCACACACACATAGCCCATGATGTAAGTTATTATAACCAAACTGTTAGGGTTTTTATGCGGATGGATGCATTATGGAGGATGATGACGATGGTGGTGGTGATAGGATGAAGGAACATAACATGATATATTCCTTTTGATACTCATATTTTTATCCTCGATTATGCATGTGAAATGTGTTTGAAGTGGTTCCTTTTCCTTTCTCCACCTACGCATAAGCACCGAGTAGAATTTTGTTTCGAAAATTATTTCCTTCATCTTTTAAAAATCAGAATATAAAAGAGAGGAACAGAAGAAGAAAGATATATTATTTTAATATGCGAAAGGAAAAACGTTCCCACACTTGGAAAAACCGATAAAATGAATGGAAGAAGAAAAGAAAGGATGAAGGAAGCTGAAGAGAGAGGAAGAGGACTATCGTCAAATATCTCTGTTCATTCTCATTTCATTGCTCAAGTATGTATGCCTGATTATGAAATTTTTAGCAGCTCAACACGACACGCTTCACCACTCAACACATTTCAGTTTTTTCTGTTTGAATTTGGAATAGAGCCATGAGCCCTAAAAGCTGAAGGCATACTTTATGTTTTTATGGAAAGCTGTTGTGTAAAATATCTTTTGTCATTCATATCAGTGACGGACGTCCTCCTCCTCTTGTGTGAGACGTGGGCCTTATATTTCGAAACAGTTTTCGTCAATCATCGCCATCACACGTTTTTGTGTGAACTTACCTCTTCACATCCATCCCCCGGACAGAGAGTAATTAAATGAGACATGATTTTTTTTACGATTGAGATGTATCGTCATCACGTCCGAAGTGTCCATCCGGTTGATGGAGAGGGAAATCTGAGGACTTTCTGATGGTGGTGTGGTAATATAGTTGGGATGGCCACCGGTCATTTCCTCTTCGTCTTGTCCTTGCTTGCCTGCTTGTCTTGTCAGGATGATGCCATATTTGAATTGCTCCAATTGTTATACATTTATTTTATTTGTTGAATGAAAAGCCCACCAACCGGGATGTAAGAAGATATCTCTACCAAAAATACCGGAGGTAAAAGTGTGCCCATCGTGACAAAGGTGGATGGGTGAGCGGAATAATATACCACCTCGGTGGCAGCAGAACGCTTTCTTGATATTTTTTTTTCACAATCTAACGGTACCCATTTGATTTCAATGGAAGAAAGTTTTTTTTATTTTGATTTCAGGTGAAGTACATTGCACGTCCCAATCACAAGCCAAAAAGGATATGACAGGGTGTACCTGACCTTTTCCCGAAATCCAAATAATTTTTTGTTTATTTTTCATAAGGTGATGGATCCGTTTTAAAAATCTAATGGGAATAGGAGCAGTAGAAATAAATAGCTGAGGCTGAGCAGCATAACATATAGGCATTCAATGAACGTTTCACATTTTACATTGCCCCATCATAAAAGTGTATATAAAATACAATATCCATCTACACAAATAAGCTATAAAATGGCATTATTGGCATGTGGCATTCCCCTTGTATAAGAAAACAAATCAGTCCCGTTTTCAACTTTTACTACTCCGTTTTAAAAATCCTTCTCAACATTTTCCTATCTTGCTTGGTTTAACAAAAAAAAAGTGTGGACCAAAAGAAAAGAATGAGGAATACCCCCAAAAAGTGTGTGTATATTTTATTCTCCCTCTCCCTCTCTGGTTATCATTCCCTCCTGCCAATGATAACAATGAATGATATGCTCATCCTTCTTGGTTGAATGACAGGAGTGTAATAAAATTTTATAAAAGTCTTTCGTGTTTCGTACAACGGGATTGAGGATTTCCTCAAAGTCAAGAAGATACGGATATGACAGAACACACACACAAATAGGTGTGTATACTGCTCTGCTGCATGGATAGGTAGTAAATCCACCTTTGTATGAGGCTGTAAATCAAGTGACTCAATCCATTCTTCTTCTTGGATGGTGTTTGTTTTGGTGTTAAAAATTTATTATTTTTCAATCCCTTATCTTAGCCCATCTTATCTTTGATGGGGGTATGTTCATCCACAATAAAAATATAAACTATCAATTTGTTACTCTTGTGTAATTCCAATTGTTACAGGGAGGAAGATATATAGCGGTTGAGGAGGAGGATGTTTATTGTAGTATTTTTTGTAGTCATTATTGAGGGCACCCACCACCAAATACCAAGTTAGATCTGTTCAGAGAGGATACGTAATAAAAACTTTTATTCGATATCACCCACCACCCATTCATAGCGGGCACGAGCTCATATGCACATATGTACATATAATTCAGCTTCACTTGCTTGTGTATGTAAATGAAATGGAATTGAATGCTTTAAATCTTTTCCAAATTTTATGACTTTTCTCTGGTTTTTATATAAATGTGAAATATGTGGGGGTTGATGCTACGTACGTAGACTTGATGACCCTGCATATACGTTCCTATAAAATCGATTTATTCTATTTTCTTTTTTTTTTGCTTCATCGGAGGTTTATGACTCCCATTCTGTTTTCCTCTGTTTAGGGAAAACGCAGACCTGCTGTAATTCTTATTTCGTGACCCTCACCTGGATTTGGGGAAGATATTTCTTTCCAGGTTCGGATCTGATCTAGTTACAGCCCTGTTATGAATGAAGAAATGAATGGATTTGTTGATAAATAAGTAGTGAAGCGAAAATAGAACGTTTTGTGGGTTTATTTATTATCATTGCGTTTATAATGGTAATTTGGTAATAATTTACGGATGATGTAATTATGGCATAATCTATGTTACTCACTCCTGAAACTGTTACATACATAAATAGATGACAAGTGCCATTAAGTTAACGCCTACTTTGGCAAGGCACATGCACTGATTCAGGGAAGAGCTTAAGGAGGGCTTAGAAGAGCAGCATTTTTACGATTATTGAGCTTATTTAAGACTTCTTCACAGTCTACGTTGCATAACATTTACATGAATAGTAAATATCTCCGCTTAACCAAGAACATAAATAAATTGTGCGTGCAACCCGGTTGGGGCCTCCCTCTTTGGCAAGTTTCGTTCTGCTGCTGACTTTCTTCAGAGATCAGTTCGGTAGGTTGGTTCACGATAAGCTGTTAAAATTGTCAACATAACGAATCCCGCCCCTGATTCGAATTTATTTTTCATTTCATTTTGAAATCTTTCCTCATCAACAGATAATCCGTTTATATTGACAAGTTTGATGTTTGCATGCAAATCTGGCAATATTTTTCCTTTTTTACAAATGTAAAAGGAAAGACAAATCGTCATAGGATAAAGTATGAGTAAAAAACAAGCAAAGCATATTTTACTAGGGCCTTCCTCCTCCAGACAGTTCAAAACAGTTTAAACCAAAACAGTTCCCAATTATCTACGGTGGTATATTTATATCTTAATCAGGCTTGTTCATTGACTTCTAACTCTGAGACGCAGTTTAAGTATAATTTTCCCTGGGCGTAATTTAATAATTATAATATTGCCTAATTTATCACCTTTTATTACCCTCTCATAATATACAACTCATACCGATTCTGTTAAAATTGATAACAAACTACTGCTTTAAAAACGCATTAAGACAAATATACAGATAAACTCTTAGAACAAAACTGTAGAAAGTCATCCAATAAAAATGATTCCAAACAAACCTTCCCAATTTACACCAGTTTTAGTTCAAAAGACAACAAACTCTACTCAACAGTTTTTGTAAGTAGGAGCAATCCTCTCTGGCTATTTATTTAGTGCAAGCTCTAAAAACCGTCGTAAACCCGGTGTGGTTCATGGTTCATCGTCTCCACTGATGGACAGATAAGGATAAGACAATAATCTTACCTCCTCTTCTAATCCATCCATCCCACTCCAGAAGAGTATCTTTTATTTCTTCCCAAAAAATTTGTAAATGAGTTGTACTGTGTAGTAAAGAAATAATAAAAGAAAAACATTTTTGTTTTTCCTTGGAGCTAAGAAGACAAGACAGCCTCCTCTCTAGTTAAACGCATTATCATCAAAAGTACTAAATAGCATTAATAATAATGAAGATGTACATACATCCATATTATTATATTTTTTTCACATGTCTACTTACTTATCCCTCTCCTCCTTCTCCTTCCTCACGTTATCAAATTAAAATGCCACAAATGTCAAAAACAGAAACTCTGAGTGTTGTATCGTATGTTTGCTTAGGGAAATTGGGAGTATTCAAGTGTATAATGGTAACAAGGAGTAAAAATAAGATAACAGTTTGAAAGGTCATAAATCACAAGTCAGAAGAAGCAGCAGCTAGCAGCAGAGTCTAGAAAAAAACGTTTATTTAGTGGTATTGGCATGTGAGATGAGTTGGTGTTGGAGCTTCCCATCCCATCATCCCCACCATAACAAATCCCGAAAGTCTCTTTTGCTTTGGCTCAATTTGAAATGAATGACTTTTGAAATAGCCCAATTTAAACTGAAACAAATGAACGCGTGGATTGATAATAATAAATTCCATTTCATTTCATCATTCCACTGAAGAACCTGCAGCCAAGAAGCCTAGCCAAAAACAAAAAAAAACAAGAACAAGAAGCCCCTTTTCTCTTGAACGATTATTAGTGGAAGCTAAATACATACATTTTTATTGTCACTGCTGCTGGCTGCTCTTTATCTTTTTTCGTACTTTGAAGAAGAAAAAAAAACACTTAATTTTTTCCCAGCCAAAAACCAACCAACCTGGGTAAGAATACCCTGTTCTGCTTGTTACCGTTTCACAATGACTTTGCCCAATAAGTCAAGTCACTCAAGTCAACTCAAGTGACTACTACGTCAGTAGGAACCGATGAACATTCCCTTTTTTTTAAAGAGAGTCTCGGTTTAATGTCTCCTTCTTCATGTTATAACACTAATCAGGGGAAAGCGCAGTAGACTTGAACTTATTTTTTTTATACTTTGCTGCCTGTTCCTGCTCCTCCTTCCCAAAATGACTCAATTGTTTTCCCTCCTCGTTCAACCAATTCGGGCAACAAATGATAGCAATAATCTCAAGACGAGTAATAGCAGTGGAAGAAATTCCTTTTTTCACGCATAATTGAGCAAGCATTGTTATAAAAATGACTTTTTTCTTCTACTCAAGAGGGAGGTCCGCTCCTCCTATGGCCGTGGGTACGGCTTATAAAGCTTCTAGTTTGTGGTGGCGTATGGAAAATTATTGCTAGTTAATCCAAACCCAAACTCATGCTATCATTATGTCTTTTCCCTCTGACAGGAATCAGGGAAAAAAGTGTTAAGATTAGAACTTTTATTTTTTTCTGTGGGAAAGCTGTCGAGTTGCTGTTTTTGAAACAAGAGAGAGAAAAGTGTAAAGTGGCGATCATGGATCATGTCTTTTGTGAATGGCACTTTTGTTTGGGCTTGGGTTAAAAAAAAGAGTCTCTCTTTCAAGTTCAACCCTTTTCAATAAAGATACGTCAGGGGTAGAGTACAGCTCAAGATGATCTTTTTTTTTGGAAAAGAAGGAAATAAAAGAATGGCAAATTAGCCACAATATGGGAAATTAGGGATACGGGGAGGAAAAAGATCAAAAGGCAATCATCCCTCTTGCTATTATCTTTTTGTAGGGTGAAGACGGTAAAAGGTAAATGGGAACCAATTACGGAAATTAATCATGTGTAAGCAGTAAGTTGATCAAAGGAGGAGAGGAGGGTTTGACTTGACTTTTGATGAAATGAGGAAAATGCAATTCTAGTAGCCCTTTTTAATGAAAAAAAAAGGAAAAGGATATGGATCGTCTTGTACTATTTAGTATGGTTCATCATCCAATTTAAATTGCGCAAGTAATTTGAAGGAAGCCAAAAACAGTCGTTGATTTTTTTTCTACAAATTTCTACCGAGAATTTTTACAGAATAAATTACAAAATTACAAATATTTCACTGGTGAAGCAAAAAAGATCAACGATCTTATTTCTAAAAGTCTGAATTGAAATTCCCGATGATGATTCCCCTTCTAAGAATGGAGTTTAAACCAAAAACAACGTCCGTCTAAATAAAATCCTGAATTGATAATGAAACCAGCATACTTTAGTTGACTTTACTGTACTTGATTACGCTCAACATTTTATTCATTCTTCGAATTCTCGTTCCTGTTTTTTATTTTTTACTATTAATTCCCATTCAACATGATTTCTCGACATGATCAACTTCACTTAATGTCCTCTCTCTTTGCTCATCTCATCATCATCCCTTTTGAGATGTCAAAGTCTACTTTGAAAAGGAGAAGTCAATGGAATTTCACATGCAAGCAACCATACCTAACCTATAACTCGTAGGAATCAGTCAGACAAGATGGAATTCTTTATTAATAGAGCAGTTCATGATGAATAGGAGCAAGAAAGGAAGGTATTCGGGAAGGGAACGAGTTTTATATTTTTTTTTCGTGTCTGCTCCTGCTACAGATTAAAGGGTAACTTTTTTCTGTGTGTTCCTTTTTGTCGAAGATGATATTATGGTGAGCATAATCATTATTATCATCAGCCTCATATCATGACAGTCATTCATTATCATCATACAGAATAGTCCGTTCCGTTTTATTTATCTGAAGAGACTTATGCCACCACCTTAACATAGCCACTGCCGCCACCGAAATATCCTGATATGTAGCAACCAACATGGACATACCAAACCATTCCGATAAAAAACAATGCCCCAAAAATTCCCTTTTCCGAAACTGAATAAAAAAATAATTAGATTAGAACAGGTTCATCTTTAATGATGATGGAGAGGAGGCACATCTTTTGGTTGAGGAAGAAGAACCCTTTCATATTTTCTTCGTCCAAGGCTCAAAATCCATTTCAAAAACGCTGTATGAGTTGCCGATAAGTGTTATGCAGGTCTTGCCAGGCCTACCTGACTTGGTCTAGGAACGTTCCAAAAAGGTCTTGACCTTTTCATGTATGTGTACATTTCTTCCTCTCCGCTGCTCAGAATGAGCAGCTCACAAAAATCTAATCGTTCCTTGTTTAATCAACTTTTGTTTAGCCCGAACCAATCCAACCTACTGCGCAGTAAGCAATATCAGTCTGCCACAGAAGAGCTCTAAAAAAAATCCAGTCCAATATCAGCCCTATCCTCGGCTCGGCTAAAAAACTCACCTGTTGATTGCTACTCTTTGAAGAAGTAATTCATATAAGCCATTGTATTGTAATAAGCGTTGAGTCTTCTTTTTCTTCCTTCCCAATTTCATCCCCTGCGCAGCAGCGTACCATTTTCTCGGCAATTCATTATTATGATTATGAATAGTAAAAAAGTACACTTGAGAGTAAAATTACATGTAATCAACAGGGAAAAAGTATAGCGATTGAGAACTCTACTCGAGAAAAAGGCTCTTCTCATTGCCATGCATGCACTGACCCCTTTTCCAGAGCCGTTTTCTTCAAAACTCCCAAAACATTTTTACACGGAAAATCTTTTCCCATTCATCTCACGTCCAAATAACATTTCCCTTTCATGATTCTCCAAAACTCAAGTGCTTCCCCATACATATGCCCATACAATGGTTGCTCAAGATGAAGAAACTTTTTTTAACACTGGAAAATTACAGGAAGAAAACTACCAAAAAATTACCCATTCTATTCCAGAACAGAGAAGGCTCACACTCGTAGAATAACTGATACAATGTTACATAATCAACGAGGAGCGGAGTTGTTTGAAGATCCTTGCTTTTTCTTTAAAAAGTGAAATAAGCACAGCAGCATCAACAAGACATTCATAACCCAGCTGGGGTTATCCACAAATTTAATGCATCATATGGAGCAGAAGCGGTTTCCTATCTGTCAGTAAAGTCCACTTGATACTCTTGTCCAGTCGTAGCTAATAGTCAGCCTCCTTCTCCAGCACTTACTTGAAAAAAATAATGGAAGGAAAAGTATAATTTTTTATATCCATTTTTCTCTAATAATTAGTATAACGATTGCGATGAATGCAAAGTTCACTGCAATGCCAATGCCACGTCGGGCTACGGCATCAAGTTCCTCCTCATTAGCGTCCTTCTCCTCCGTATTCTCTCTACCTGTTCATGTCTTCCATGCTCTCATCATCATCAAGCACTTCAACTCAACGTGCGAGCAAAATGTTTTTATTTTTTTTTAAATCTCCTCTTCCACAATGAAAAAACGAAGGTCTGTCGGTCGGTCACCAAGAAAAAAAAACCGACGGAGACCGGCCTTGTCGACCGATTATTATTATTAAACTATTATTGGGACAAAAAATTTCCAATGGGATGGGATGCGATGCTCCTTTTGACGCTCTTTTATTTCTTGCTAAGCATTTTTCTTCACCAGTTTTGACTGTGACTGACTGATTTACTCTTTCTCTTTTGTAAAAAATCTCTCCTTCTTTAAAGGAATGCTCATCATCATCATCATCATGAACTTAACTTGAGTTTTCTGAAGTACTCTATTCTCCACTCTTGTTCGATCCAGTTAAAAAACGTTAAAAGTTTTATGAAACCCATTTTTTCTCTTCAGTTTTTCCTTCTCCTTAAAAAAAAGTAACAAAAATGATAATAATAATAATAATAACAGAGAAAAATATAAGTAAGGACGATGATGATAAGGGTTTCACTTTATGAATTATGCTCTTCTGTTGTAAAGTGTCATCTGTCAAAGAGACGGAGAGAGAGAGAAAGGAAAAGGTATGATAATAATGAGGGAGGAATGGCAACAAGCACGACGATCTATCCCAAGTCATATAGCTATTGAAGAGGAACGGAGGAGCGCATCCCATCACCGTCCAACCAAAGAGACTTTTTAAGGCAGATAATAATGTTCGTGTAAAAAATGGAGTAATAATGAGGTGTATTGTACCAAAAGACTCAAACTCAAGTCTCTCAAGTCAAGTCAAAGTACGAAAGAAAGAAAGAAAGCATCCGAGTCCAAGTCGGACGGAGTCAATGTACAAAATTTTTACCTTGTTTGAAAAAAACGTGACTTTGAGCCATCCTATTTTGTAATAAATACTATTTTAGATATGGATCCATAGTTAATCGGGAGCCACGCCATGACCGATTTTTAAATATTGTGTTTGGGCTCAGCCTCAGCTAATACGTATTGGACGGGAGGACGAGGACACGACACATTCTTGAGCTGAGCTAATGTGGGCTGGTCCTTGCACGGCTTTATGGGAAGTGTTAAGGTACTTTATGGATGAGCATGGACAATAGTGTGCAGCATATTCTGTTTTGTTAAAAATAGGCACGTTTTTTCTGTCTTCTTTCTATTCCCAGTCAGTCAGTTAGAAAGAAAAGCTTTAGTTTTATTCCATGATGATCCGTTCCGGTCAATCAGGGGAAATTCAATGGAATTTTCTTGGAATACCGCCATGCGCGTTGCTTCTTGTCTTCGAATAGCATTCCATTTGTATAAGATACGTTTAAAAAAAACATGGTATTTGTGCATGGACTATTATTAATTTATTAATAACAATCATTAATGCTGATTTTTAATAATGATGAGGAGGATGACACGATCAGCTTTTGTATCTTATTTTCCCTCCGGGGGGTGGACGGTGGATTTTTGGGGATGCTGAATCTGGATTGTTGAATGTTAAAAAAAACGACAGGGCTTTACAACCCAGGTGGGTAGTATATATTAATACAGATGATAATTATTGTAAGGAGGTGATAATGACAGAGTGCTTTGTAATAAAGAAAGGATTAGTATTTCATTTGTGTTTTTATCGTATGGAAATGGAAATACGAAATTGGTTCAACCCTTGAGGGGAAAGCAGGTATTTGAATTTTGTGAATTGAATGGGAACAGGTGGATCGTATTTCTTCGTACGTGGAAATCGTGTTTGTGGCAATTACAGAGAAAAAAATTGGATTGCTCATTTCATTGTTGATATCCGATCCGATTAGAAAAGAATCCATCAGACATACAAGAATGAAATACTAATCCGACTGGATTAAGCTGGAATTGCTGAGTTTAACTATTTTTATAAGATAATTAGGCTAAAATATTTGTACAAAAATATGTTTCCAAAGAACGTCAGGTGAGGTATAAGCTTATAATTTCAGGGGATGATAACCAATGATCGGATCAGAAGGTAACAGTGAAAGGATTTTGACTTGATGCTTTTTGTACGGAAGCCAAAACTGCTAACTGGACTGATGGACATTCACTTTACCAAATGCCGACAGACTCAACTCAAGCTTGCTGACGGACGTTGATTTCGGCATTGCTTTAAGGGCAAGTGTGAGAATCGGCTTAAGCCTTTCACTTCCTTAATATGGATATTTGAACATGAATAACAATCAAATTAATATTTTTATGCTTAAAAACAAAAATGCATAACGACTTCCTCACATATCACTATCATTATAATTATTATTAAATATTCATCCCTTCATCATCTCAAGGTAAAAATAGTGTAACTTTTCTTCCTCAGTTTTTGACTCTTAAATTAATGCTTTCGCATGAACAATGCAGGGCTAAAACCGACCAACAATCATCATTTACTCTCCACTGATGATAATTTCTTCCCCCAAAGAACAATACGGCATCCCAAAAGAATGGAAAAATGCTTTACTCTCGACAAAACGACGACATCAACTGAACGACTCCTCTTCTCCCAAAAAAGAACAAAACTGAATGATCATCTAATGCCCACTGACTACCCACCTATGATCATCGTCAACAAGGGAGGGAAAAATTATAATGAAAAAAGACATAAAATAAAATATAATGACACAACAAAATGAACGGTCGGGTGAGCACGCTTTTAATACTTGTGTGTGCTCTTGCTACCACCTCCAACCGCCATCATCACCATCATCATCGTCATGAGCATCTTCAAAAATACCACCACCGCACCGATTCATTTTTTTCTCTTAAAAAAAATAAAAACATAAAAGAGTTACCTGTTACTTTTCTAAATGCATTAACTTATGACAATGGAAGAAAGAGGAGAGCAGGGATTCCGATTGTGAAAAGAAAATAGTTATTTTAAAAGTAAGAGAAGAAAAGAAGAGTAAAAACGTTTTCAATATAAATGCAAAGTAAGCGGAGAGGAGACGAAGGAGTAGAGTAAGTGGGGGATTATTATAATGATGATATGGTTCCTGGTTAAAAGGTAAAACTTAAAGATTGAATTTAGATTGTTGGTGGTGGCGCTGCTGATTATTGTATCATCATATTTTTTTTTTAGCAGAGGGAATATTTTAAAGAAGAAAATGCTGAATAGTTTAAGGGTAACCTTCCATGAGCGTTTGAATCCGTTGGAAAAAGTTCCTGTAACGATGCAATAAATGTAGCAGTCGTATCATAATCATGGTCATATCGAGCTTGTAAACTTGTAAAAAAACGAAGGAGACCGACATGTGAAGATGATGCCAGGATGATGATGATGATGATACACCTTACTTGATACGGCGTTTGGCGTTATGTTGTGAAATCATCAGCGATCCCACTTTTACAAAAACGATTACGCTTTATTTTTGGACCTGGTCTCGGAGAAAATGCAAAGCGCACAGCACTTCAGCCCGATCAGCATTACACACAATTTTTTCTCCTTCTTTTGCTCTTCTGTTGAAAATATCAACATCATGAAATCATAATAGGTAGAATAAAGAAAAGAGCTAATTCGTTATAAAAACATTTACACAAAAATGGGTATTAAATGCGTTTTCCCTTTTATTGTTCCATGTTCCACACACATGTTACAAAATGGTAAACGTGTGGTTGGTCGTCTTTTTTCGGAAGGAAGGTGGTAGGTAGTAGCCCAGACGGGAAAAGTCAACAGCACCACAAGCATTGCATTAGAATGAGAATTGAGCAGCAGGCCTTTTCGGTTTTTGTGTACTTTAGGAATAAAAGTGTTGGTGGAAAAGGGAAATTCCTTAAGTCTTTTGTTGACTTTGATCAGTGACTACGATGGTGATGATACTGACGATCATGATGATATTATAATAGTGATGGGGATGATGATGATAATGCTCCTTAAATGAAGAAAAGGCAAGAAAAAAAACTACCGGAGAAAGACAATAGACTTTCATCTTGGGGCTGATACTTTTGAAAAAAAAATCGTGTGTGTGGTCACATTGCACACAATTCATTTAACATTCAACCAAAATTCCCCTTTCCTACAAAATGAAAACATTTTAGGATCGTGATTACACATTGTTGTGAAGATGTCGAGATGATTATTTCATTTTAACTCCTGATAATTTTATAATGCCATCAAAAAAAGCAAAAAGGCAAGTCGAGGTGGTGGTTGGTGGTGGCAGTCTCGGAAAAGGAAGCGAACAAGAGGAGAAAAGAGGTGGTGGAGGGGGAGGAACAGTTTTAGAATTTTTATTTTCTTTTGGGAGTTTTTTTTTCTGATGAAAAATGGACAAATGGACATAATTTAAATCTATTATACCCATTTTGAATATTTGTACAAGTGGACAATGGACACTTTTATAAAAGAATTTACCAAAATATGTTTATTTTTTTCTTGGTAAGAAATGGATTGTTTGGGAGTGCTTTTCAGGCATGATATGACAGGGGAATGGGGATGATAAAAATAAATTTTCTCAATTGCTTTAAAAAAATGATGATGATGAAAGGCACGTTTTTATTATCGAGCATTCCACCGTTTTTCCATAAATGAGTTAAAAAATTAATTTAAATTGCAGAGGCATTGTTGTCCCTATTGACATTAGCATTTTAGCGTTTTACACGTAAACTGGAAGAATGCTCCATTCCATTGTTGGGATCGTTAGAGCATCAGAATTCATTTAGTATTACATTACCATTTTAGCCGTGATGAGCAATCACAAAACGTACTAATCACAAACAGTGAGCATCATAAAGGCGGTCTAGTTCCTGCTAAATTGCTACATTTTACTTTTTTTCTTAAAAGGAAAAACTTCTTTCTCCTTGAGCTCACCACCCCCTAATGACTACACCTCACCTCTTCCCCCTTTAAAAAGGATTGTATTCCTTCTACTAATTAAATTCAAATTGTTCACTCATTTTTACGTAATTAAATGGATTTTATTTGCATAATAGGAATTTCCTCCACATTCTATTCTAGAATATTTCTCCTCATATAAGAAGAAGATAAATTAAATTAACTTTACAAGTCACAACCCTAAACGCATTTGCACCATTTTTTTTCTCTCTCCAGAGTTTCTTCTTTCCACCCTCAACCGTCGAATGGAGCTGGCTTGGTATTGTGCTTGTGAGTTCTCCGTATCAAGATAAATATCAATTCACTTACCCCTCCGACTATAAAACTTCTAATGAACTATGAATGCAAATTGAGATAGCTTTTTTATATTGCAACAGGTGTGTTATCTTAATTCCTCCGTTTTGAAACGACAAACATTCCCTAAAGACTTGACTGCTTCTTTAAGGGGAAATAATATCATTTATTGCAATCGTGATCACGTCCGTACATTATGCATTTTTATGCATTATAAAAGTATCAGCATAAAAATTATATCTCCATCCATCAGCTCATCCATCCATCCATCTGATGAAAAAAAACTCGTGCATTTTCCCATGTGTCGTGTGGGTCTCATGCTCCTCTTGAGCTTTGCTTTTTGCTGATTTTTTCCACACTCGACTTGACTTGCTGCATACCTGCCCCCAACAGTCCCATCATCCCAGCCCAGCTCATTTTTGCGTTTGCTTCTCTCTTTTTTCTTGATTTTATTTTAGCTTGCTCCTTAACATACCCCTAATCAATTCCATTCCACCTCCATCAACGTTCGTAAACTCTCCTACCAGAAATCCATTAAAAGTAACAAGAAATCCTTTAAAAAACCTTCCATGTCAAGTGAAATTATTCCTCTTTGTAAAATTAAAAATAGGGAACACCTCTCACATAATAATTACCGAAGGAGAAAAAAATGCTCTTAGAAAATGCCTTACATGAAATGCCCGCCTCTCTACCTAATAAACGTTTTTTTAAAGCTGTGAGCCTCATCCTTTTAGTCAGCATTTATTAGCGTACTTCACTTCTAATTTCTATTAGAAAAGGACAACGACAAGACATGGCCATGGACATGGACGACCAGCGATCACAACAACCCCCAGCCACATCCCCCAACGCAACCTAACGCACTCGCACTTGTTCTCAACGAAAGATATTTTCATTCTTCTCCAAAGAAAAATCTATCAAAGACATACACTTTTCATCTTAGAAACGCTTAAAAAGTATTACGAAATCACAGGCTGAATACCTAAGTATAAAATACGTATAATTTAATGTCTAATAAAAAATGCATTAAAAATAGCAGAGCTTCTTCGAGAAATATTATAGTCGCATTTACGTTATGTACGCATCGTTGCAGCCCTACTCAAAAATTAGGTACTTTGGAGAAAATCGGGATAAATATGAATGTATACATAAAATATACATACCACATTTACAAATATCCCCTCTTAAGTAATAAGCATTTAAAACCATTTTTACATTATTACTATCATTATCCTTATTAATACACGATTGACTTAGCCGTAAGATTTCCCAGTGTTAAAAATAAAGTCGTGACCAAGCTCGACAAAAAATTATATTTTTTTTCTTATCCTGGAGAATCCAGTCCAGAAAGTACCTACTACCCTCTGCTACCCCATCCAAAGAAAGAAGGGCCATGCAAGAAAAGAACTTAAAAAAAAGAAAACCGGAGAAGTGTAAGAATAGGAGACAAGATAAGGCCATAAAAAATGGGGTTGGCTTCAATTGAGAAATGGATAAAAATGTAGTAAAAAAATATATAAAGAATATATAAAAAGATGCATTATTATTACTTACTCCCTCCATCATTTCACTTACTTCTTACCTCCCTCCTCCGTCCTCTCACTATATTTATTGCAGTTCGGTTTCTAAAATAGTAGCAAAACAACTACATTAAAAAAGTGCATTGTTAAGTAGTACAAAATAATATATACCTACCCCTTTTTGTATATGTGTAGCTAGTTGGTTATCAAAAATTGTTTATATGCAAAGTATTCACTCACTCCCTTCTTATTCTTCTTATTCATAAACATCATCATCATCATTTTTCTATGTATATTTTCATCCCCGTCTCTGGGGTTCATATTGATGCGGTGCGGTATAAAAATACATATTCATTCGTTCCATCTCGTCTCTGAAGAAAAGAAGTTCGTCCCAATAATAAAAGGAATAGCTTGTGTTGGAGCTCTTTATATTCCTACCCCTACCTCACTCTCCATCCCCCCAAAAAGGTAAATTAATTATACCATTTATTATGTTTGTCCACCGGAAATCCTCCCTCTTTTTCTACTCCACCATCATCATCATCATCATCAACAGCATCATCCATATCTTGAATACTGATAGGGATGAAAAGAGCAGCAACGCAAGAGTATCAAGAGCTAAATAAGATTTTTAGGAATATGAACGGGGTAATGAGAAGTGGATAAGAAAGAGAAGCTCATCGTCAGTTTTTAGAGCTGTGTTGTGGTAGTACCAGGATAAACCTCGGCTCACAATCAGTACCTGCACAGGTAGCAGCCCAGGAGCAGGGAAAAGCTCAATTCCATCCACTCCACAACTCACCCAGCACGAACTATGCACAATCCTCCTCCTAAACTTTTCTAATGTTTTTTATAGCTGCATTCTGCAAGGCTTATTTTTGTGTAATTATAAGACAAGCTTCTATTTTCTTTCTGAAAAAAATAACACTTTTAAAAAAATGTTTGACTTTGACTCTTTCTCTTCTCCGTCCTTCGTCTCGTTCTTCCCCGTCGTCGTTTTTTCGTCTATCTGTCGTCGTGTGCATATGTGAAAATAAAAAAGGGGTTGGATTGTTGGATTTGTTGTATGGATTTAGAAAAGAGAGAGAAAAGTATATATAAAGCGTAATATGACATACTCCCAAGATAATTATGCATTATGATGGGATTGTTATTGCATTCATTAATCCTGTCTTTCATTTAAAAAAAAATATTTTTTCCGGCTATGCATATATCTCTGTATATCCCATGTCTAGTCATGGGTTTTTATATGGGATTAAAGTATATTTTTTCATGGGTTCCCGTCCTCCCTGGGAGAAGTTAGTTGATAAGGTGGCTTGTGAATAAGTCAAAAGATAAATTGTCTTGCCCAATGCTCGCTTCCCTTTGCTACTGTAACGCTGCAATAATTGTGCATTTTTTTGGTAAATTTTATGCATTACTTTTTATTAGCGAGAGGGATTTTACCAGGCTTACGTAAAAATTGTTAAAAGCTGATGGAACGCTGAATGCCAAGCTAAGCTGCTCTATCTGGTATGGCCTGGTCAAATTGTGCTTTTTATTCAGAGAGCATAAAAAAGACGACCAAGATGTAAGAACAGAAAGTCCCATCACTTGACTTTACACGTTTGTTTCCGCAGCGCAGTAGTGTTCTTTTCTATTTTCTGGATGTTTGATGATCAAGATGGTGATACTGATGAAGCTGACGATGATGATGGTGAGGGTGCACGCATGATATTTACAAATTAGAATGATATAACTACTCCACTTCATATTCCACTCGTAATGAGCATGGATAATATGCATAAAGAGGGAATTATCATTAACCCGGAATTCCAGCGAGCAAAAATTGTGAATAGAAGAGAAGGAAGTAGGTATGTATAAATATGAAACATGATTTAGAATAAGCATACACCTGTAAAAATATACACAGGAATAAATCCCTTCCACTAGAAATGCCTGTTAATTCAAGAATTTTCGAAATAATCATGGACATTCTGATTACCACTGCTGCGATGCATGTGACTAATGAATGCTGGGGATGGAAAGGGGAAAGATGTAAGATGGCATAGTGCTTATTATTGGGCTTCTCTTTTTTTTTCATAGGAAGGAACTTATGCGTAGGTATATGAGCATGATCGTATGATGCGTGTATAATATGATGGATGCAAGTAAGGAAGTCTGCATAGCAAAAGGATTTTTTAAATTCATTTCGAAATTTATTTTTTTCTTTTTTCCACTTTTCAGAAACTTCTTTTTCTTATATAATCAATTTCTTTCTTTTTCGTCTTCTTCCTCTGGACAAGCAAAAAAACTAAAAAGAACATTTTTTTTATATTCCGTGAAAAACGCACTTTTCTCCTTCTCTTAAATTCTGAACAAAAACAAAAAAGTAACAATTTTCTTTTTACATTTTATATGTACAAAAAACTCATATATATGATTCAATATTTATATAACTGTACTATAACTTTCTTTAAATATAAATGACATTTTATGACTAAATATCTTTTTCTGTAAAGAAAAATACTTAAATTGTATTTAATTCGACACTCACATGCTGTACATATAGACGTAACGTAAGCATATAATTTCTCTCAATAATGACAGTAGCCCGACAAAAAAAATAAACTTTCAAGTTCATTAAACACACGATATAACTGTTTTGTATAGATAAGGGTGCATCCTCATCCTTCCTTTTTTTGACAACACTACAGCACTAATATAAACTTCTTAAATTTAATTAAACCTTAAGTCTATATACTCTTATAATCTAATTAAACGGACTTAAAGGAGCTTAGTTCATAATAGCATTTTGTATACTTAACCTATTATTAAGGAACGACGCAGTCTTTGGGAGATCATAATATAACATTATTATTAATTAAGTTTTTCTTACTCCTTCTTCACATCCTTGTTAAATATCTAAACATTTACGTTGTTTTTCTTATAACAAGTATATAAATCATTTGTAAAAAATCTAAAGTTGTTTCTAGACTTGTTTCTTGGTGTAGCGTGTTTTCTAAGCTGTTGTACACTCTGTTTTAAAAAATAAGGATTTTTTCTTTATATCGTCAATCATTTGTTAACCATTCAATTACAATATTGTCGTCGAAAAAAATAATAATTTGTTGGTAAAGGTTTCTACTAGTCTAAACAAACATTTATTGTGCCGTCCAGTCCATTTGCATTTTCAGTAAAAATTCATTACTACATTAAAGTCAAATAATTTACGTTGTATATAATTTAATATATCAGTGTATTTAAACGGACGGAAAAATACGGTTTTTATAAGTTCACTGCATGTAAACACTGTCATACCTCTGTCGCCAAATTATTATTGTTATTATTGTTATTTTTACTATTACTACAATTACTACTAGAACTACTATTATTATCTACGGAGTGATTAATCACAGGAGAATTATTATTAAGATTACTATTGGAGAACGTGGACGAGCACGTCGACGCTGGGGAAGTCTCCGCCGAGGATGAGCTATTTAATAGCAGACTATTACGGAGAGCTGTGGTGGATAAGTGATGGGGATTCAGGTGGTGATGGTGGAGGGAACTCGCTGAGGATGGTGCGAGTGTGTACCCATATGTTGAGTATCTTATGGGGTTGGTGCGAAGAAGGGATGTTTGGGATGTGGGTTGAAGTGGCTGCTGCGCAGAACCCAGTGGGGGCTGTGGGTATTGAGAATTTGGGAAGTTCGGGGACTGTTGTTGCTGAACCGCTGTATAGAAGTCACTGTAAAGAAAGCAAAGAAAAAGGAAAAATTAGTTTCAATTGTCCGGTCATATTTAGTTTAGCAGATTACAATCACATCATATCATGAATGAGTAAATTGTATTGGTAACTTACGCCTTGGATTCGGTAACATTAAGATGACTATTTGTGGAGCTCCCACTGCACACTGCTTCTTGCATCACGTTGTGTAACTGACTGTTACTATTATTTCTAAACTCACTGACACCAAGCTTATAGTTTTTTGTGTTTTGGCAGTGATCAGCCTTAAAACTAAGGTCCAAATTACTACACTTATTGCTTGTCCTCATAGCGGAGCCGCCACCGTTATCCTCAAAAGTGTTCACAATCATGTGCTGATCAATACACTTTTTCGTAACACAGTGAAGGGTGTTTTGTTCGTTCTGCTTTCGGGCTAGTTCATCGTTTCTCTTTTGTTCGGAGCGCTTCCTCTTCTTCAAGATGAGCACAACAGCTACAGCAATCACCACAAGAAGCGGCGTTGCAACACTAACACACACAACAAGGATGACGTGAGAGGGGCTAAGGGTTTCATCGTTCGTCGAAGCGTCTTGAAGACCAAGGGTAACATAGGTATGATTTGTATTGATTTGACACTTGGCTCCAGAAAATCCAGCAGGGCAAATGCAGGCGTTGGCAGTCTCACAAGTTCCTCCATTCTCACATTCGCAAGGTTCTGAGCAGTCTGGCCCGCCAAAATGTTTCTGGCACCGACATTTGTACTTGTTTTGTGGAAGTGATTCGCACGTTCCGCCGTTGGCGCATGGGAGTGTGGTACAGATGTTAACAGGAACTGTGCAAAACTCGCCAGACCATCCAAGAGGACATGTGCAAGAGTAAAGAGAAGAAGACAGTCCCTGCTTGTTAGGAACACAAGTGCCTCCATTTGAGCACACAACATTAGAGCAAACCGAGTTGTGATTCTCCTGTACCGAGGTAGATAAGCACCGTGGACCGGAAAAGCCAGCGCTGCAGATGCAATCACCAGTAGATGTACAAGTGCCGCCTATTAAAACAATTCAAAGCATTTATTAGTAAGCTGTCTCACTTTACCGTTTTATCATATTGCACGTGTCACCATTAAATTTATCTTTCATCCAATTAAACACTTACCGTTTTCACATTGACAGAAATTAACAGCGATGGCCGTCTCACAACGAACACCTCCAAAGCCAGGAGGACAAGCACATGTAGCTTGGGTGCTCCCAAACTCTTCATTGCATGTTCCTCCGTTGGCACAAGGATTTATTGAACTGTCACAGGTAAAACTGGCAACCCCACAATTAAGTCCACTCCAACCATCTGGGCACTGACAGAAAGTAGCTGTTCCGTTTTCCTGTAAAAGATAAAAACATACAATAAACAACTGAACACTTATTCATTTCCTGATCCATCCAACAATTCCATCAGTTCATCAAATAAACCTACCCTGCAAGTCCCTCCATTCAAACAAGTGCATCCATCAGCCCGAGTCTCACAATCGGCGCCTATGAAACCCAGAGGGCATTGGCACGTGTATGAGCCTTGTCCAGTGTTAAAGCAAGTTCCACCATTCCTGCACGGCTTATGGTGGGTACAGTAGTTCAAGTCCTGATTGCAGAACAACCCTCCCCAGCCTAAAGTACACTGGCTGGTTTTGCAAAAAAAAACAATTGCAATTAGTTTTGGTAATTTCGTTTTGAGGTAAGAAATGAGGACTAATTAATAAATATTTTACTTAGTTTGAGGTTTGATAGGAGGAGAATTAAAAATATCGCTTACCATTCCCAAGGGTTGTTACATGTTCCATGTTTGCAGCCCGGATATCGGACACACTCGTTACATAATGATCCTTCCCATCCACTATGACATTCACACGTATCGGGTACACTGCACTGTCCTTGTTGGCAGCCAGGTCTACAAAGCGCTATAAGATAAAAAGAAGAAAAGAAGATTAATTAAATTATTTTAAACTATTCCATCAACATTCCCTCCAAAACAATCCCAAAATTTCATTTCTTCCCCTAAATTAAGAGATGATAATCGAACATGAGTCGGCGGGTCGTTGTAGTCGAGAAGCAGCAGCGGATTAGATTTATTGCGACAATTTAACAACCGATCGCACACACACGTGCACAAGCATGTAATATAATAAATATATGATAGCATCATTAAATCCAATCCCTTCTCCTCGATAAAGTTAACAATGACGAAGTAGAAAACAATGACATATCAACATGATCTTATTGGCGACAACGCCCTGATTAAAATGAATGGATATGTTGATGCAACTCCTTCTCCGCTTCGGCTGCTGAGCAGCCACAATGTAAATCAGGTCGTATCGTCCCATGTCGCATTATAATTTTTTCCTTCCATCTCTCCTTCTCTCTTCGGCTCAATTACCAGCAAGCCAATTCTTCACATTAAATGCAGCAAAACATCCGAATGCAGTTTGGTAACAAATGAATCACTTTGTTAATAAAACAAATAAACCGACAATTTTTTTTTCATCTTCCTCTCTCTCTCTCACCAAACTTCTTCAGTTATGCTTATTGCATTAGATGTCGTATGTAAATTGGCGTGAAATTAAAAACAAGAGACTTGAGCCGTTTACTGCGTTCTCTCGTCTTCCCAATTTTTTTTATTAGTCGAAATATCGTTTCCTCCTTTTTTATGTTTCCACTTCATTAAGTATTCGTGTTTAAAGCGGAATTTAAAAAGTGCTCTCAGCTTCTCATACAATCAGTTTTAAACTACATGACATCTGCATCTTGTAAGTGAGGCATTTCATGCCACACACAAAATGTGTCCAAGTTCATCTAGGTTCATTTCAAAAACAACACCGTACCGCAATTACCACCACAAAAAAGGTACACATTTGTCTAAAAAAAGTCTCAGAAACGAACTGGGGGAAGAGGCTGAAGTGAGGAAGGAAGGAAGCAGAGAACTTTACCACAAAAAAGTCAAATCACAGAGATCATTCATATTTTTTAAAGGGAAAAAATCAGATCCAGACTTTTTTAATAGTTCGGTTTAAGTAAGGACAGGGCAGTTATTATTAGGCTCATATTTTTAACCGAGAAAAAAAAGACGAAGAAGGGGCTTTAAAAAACCATACATTATTGACAGTGCCA
>JAQGAI010000021.1:0-35162 GCA_034696905.1 Lepidocyrtus violaceus | reverse complement strand
GTCTTTGACAACTTTAATCCCTGGCGAAATTAGATTGTTCAACATATATTTTGTCGTCGGAAATCGGAACGGCAAAAGCTGAACTTCGCTAATTTTAGGACTGGAGCATTGGAATTGGAAGTGACGAAGTTGACAAGACGAGCATACAATTTGACGTTAATGGTATTACTTTGCATAAATTATAAATGCGTGCGCCTCAGCTAAACCATTAGTTATTTGTGTTTTCTCTCTCAAACATTCATTAGTGAAATTAAGCTCCAAACATGTTGCGTTGAAAAAAACTGGACGCGAAATGGATAGACATTAATTTTTCTCCAGTTTGTTTTATATCATTACTCATTTCATAACAGTCCCGTTAAACCCATTTTTTCTCTCTCGCTCTCAAGGGTAATAGGAACAGGCACGTACAAAATGTTATAAGCTGTTTGTCCCTTTTATTGTAGCTTCTTTTTCCCCTTTTCATGATGATGATGACTATAAAATATGCAAGTAAAGTAGATTAAATGAGTAGTAGCTTTAGAATTATATTAAAAGCAGGGTACAAACTTAAATACAAACAAGGCATCATTTTCTTTCGTTCCTCCGTCCGTCCAGCGAAGTGCAAACAGAAAATGAAAAAGCGAAAAAGCATTGTTGGGGATTGGGACTTGGGACCTCTTTGCTCTTCCAGTCAAAAGCTCCAAGCTAAACAAGGTTTTAACCGAGAGATATAGCACGTTCCATCATGATATTAAGTTGGATGCTTTTGTTCTCCTTTTTTTCCTCCAAGTAATAACGTCTCTCCTCTCCTCCGTTTAACTTAGGGTTATGGCATGTTACAGGGTTAAAGTTTTGTGATCCGATGAGATGAGATGATGCTGAGGAGAGGACGGACGGTGTAAAAATAAAAGGATTTTTAGGGGAAGCAGAATAAGCTACCTAAAAAGCCCGGCACGAGTCCACTTTCAATAAGCCCAAAATAATGAATAATGGTTTGGGTATGCTGCGCTGGGTCCTCCTAAACATAACGCTGCGTATTATGAGGAGGAGGAGGATAAAAATGAATCAAATTGGATGTATGGATTATATTATATCACGGATTGGTAGTGAGCTGTGAGTGAAATGCATGGAAAAATAAGATGAGATAGGAGGAAGTGTGTTTTCGATGATGATGATAACGTTGTTTCTCGTCGGTATATGTTCAAGCTCACTTGTTCGAATGTAGTCCAGTCGCTAGACTGATTCCGTTACAAGCAAACGCTTACTCTCACGCTCCGTTCTTGGATGGTTGCAGACAGACAGAGAGCTCTGATCTGAACGAACAGCGAACGTGTAAAAAAACAGAAGCTATATAGTTTCCTCTGACTTCCCTTATTCGGAATTTTGTTGTGAAAGTGAAGTGTTTGCTCACAAACAAACAAAGCAAGAGACAGTTCTGTTGGTGGAAGGTGGAAGTCTTGTGTAAGCAGCTTTGCTTTCTTCCATTGACGGTTTGTCAAAGGGACCTCGTGAATAACTTGACTATATTTATTCAGTTTAAAGTTTGGTTTTATCATCCTAATTCTTGTAAGAAAAAGGCCGTATTGGATCCTCCACTCATCAAATGATCTTGTGAAGGTGAAAGGTAAACTGACTTTAAAAAAAAGATTTGCAATATAATTTTAATTTCGACTTGATTTAACTAACTACTCAATGCTGTAAGTCTGATCTCGTCCTTCATCGTATTGTATTCTTGATATTCGTATGGGCTTACTCAATCCTCGAATTTCAGCAGGTGAAATGAGAAACTCTTCGTATTATTGTAGTCTACTACGCAGTACATATTTCTTCAAAAGGTGAAAGCTAATATCCGGACAGAAAACTTTCGTTTTTTCCTTGGATGAAAACTCCCTTTTTGTTCCCCACCTCCTTTTCTCTCAAACATATAATAGGAAAAAGTAAAACAAATGAAGCGAAGGCTACATTGTATAATGGACACGAAGTGACAATGGAGTTGGGTCCATTTTCACAAAGGAAAAAAACTCCACCGAACCGAGTAGAGCGAGCAAATGATGAACAAAGTTTTTAATGAGAATAGTTACAGGAAGGAAATTGCCGGATATTAGGAGAAAAATGGGAGAAAAATTCAATATAAAAAAAGGAATGGATTAAAATTCTCCAGTTTTTTCCCCGCTTTTCCTTAGAGTAATCCCATTTATTTGTTAAGTTTGTTTGGAGTAAGCTTAACAATAATGGAGAGGAGCGATAATCATGCTTTCACTTCTTATAACAATCACCATCATCATCATCCTCTTCCGTCCCGTCGTCCTTTCTAAGCCTTATAATTCCTGAGCCGAGCCGACAAACAAAATGGAAGGGCGAACGAACGGAAGAAGGGAAAAAACGTGATGTTTGTAAATTACATTTTCCTTTGAAATATTACGGTATATAAATTGCAAAACTTCAAGTTATATTGCTGAGCTGACAAGTAAGCGAGCTTGGGAAAAAAATTCCTTTTAGCGTGTGAACATATTGAGGAGAGAGAAAAATATTGTGAAATATAGGACGAGTATCCCCCAGCTTGTTATACTTTATTTTTTATTAGGCCACCATCACCATTCCTCATAGAAAGCACTCAGGTTTCACCTGGATAATGATGAAACTGTTGCTGTGTGGCTATCTCTTGTAGGTACTTCCATAATATCATCGGGATCATTATTTCCCTCTCATCTGGGGAGATATAGGCCACTGTGAAGGTAGCATATCGGTAGTAATGGAGAAAAACGTGAGGAGATATTTATAACATGTCCATATAATGATAAGTACGGTGGAGCTCTCTTTATAGTGGCATCACTTTAGAGGACACTGTATGGTCACTTCAACTTTTTTTTAAAGGACAAAGAAGGACTTTTAAATCATTAATATATAAGAGACTCTCTTTATAAGGAACACTCTGTATAACATACAGTTCATTATTTTCGTTAAGGATGCATGCTCTTATATCGGATTTTATTTTTCAATGTGAAAGCCTGGAAAAGGAGTTTGGTAAGTGAGATTACAAGAGCTCCCCAGCCATCTCATTTCAGTTCACTTGAGAGAAAGTTAGTACCACTGCGAAGCCTTCCTTCCCTCCTGATACACCTACGCTCCTTTTTTTTGGATGGAAGCAACTGGGGAGCTGGGGAAAGGAGGGAGTCATTGAAAGCCAGTTGACTGACTTGAGTGAGTATGGCCGCCCCGAAATAAAGCATCTCAATCTCAAAGCTCTCCACCTGCTGGCCTTGTTTCCTTAATTTCAGTTTAAGCGAGATAGAGAGAGAGAGAAAGCAAACTTTACCTTCGGTACATTATAGAGAATAGGTACAATGCTACTATATTATATCCTTGTCTGAAAAGTTCAAGGAGGACTTCCCATACCTACTTGGCCTACACGGGAGGAGCAAAAAATACTATGCCATTTTAATCTAGTTGATCAAACAAGGTAGAAAATCCATTTCGTAAGTTCCTTTCCCCGAAAGAAAAGAAGGGAAAATGGGATCAAACTGAATTGTGGTCGTTTTCAAAGGATTTTTTTTCGCACAGAGGACATTATGGATGAGAAAATTTGGGAGTGAAACTTGCAAAATGTGTAGTTCTCCTTGTTTTTCACATGTTGCTACTTATCTGCCGAGTAAGTCAATTTCTTTTGGAACAAATAAGTATTTTAGTTGAAAAGAGAAAGCCCTGCTCCCGGATAAGAAAAGGGAAATTCAAACAAAAAAGTGATGATGATGATGAAGCTCCTTTATTTACTTCACTGAGCACATCGATTTTCAAACCATTTTTATTGCTCGTACGTACCTTTACACCAAACAATGTCTTACTTTTTTTTGCACAAAATCACTCAAAGGAATTCTTAAGGGGGCTTGGCGTACCATTAAGCCTAGTTTAGTTCTGCATTTTTTTTCCTTTTGGAAACTATCGAGTGAGTTACGGCTTTCTCCAATCCAACACTGACGGAAGGCTTTTATCTTTGTCTCATCATCGCTTTGTGGGGCCCAGGAAGGAAGGGAGGGATACTATAAAGCATTTTTTGATTCGCACGGAGAAGAAAACATATTTTTTTGTATAAAATATCTATTCAGTAGACAGACAGCTTCCATTGTAGAATATCTTTGGATAGAGCAGAAGCTCAATAGGATTAGACCAACCCTTCCAACAAGATAAATGGACAGTGTCTGAAATGTTATTTTCTGAATTTAATGGGAAGGGAACAAGAAAAACATTTCACACGTCTTGTTTTCTTTCTATTTTCGGGACATGGAGACTGTACGAGTATATTGTCGTGAGAGAAAAGAGGAGAAAAATGGGTTTTCAAACTCGATTATATTTATTGACTTTTAGTGGCATAATATGCAAGTAGGTGGTTATGTGCATACAGATATGAATATATGCATAAGTGATTTAGTTCGCTTAGTAAGTGAAAGTAAATCGCTTTTTGACATTCGACATGCATTATGCATGATATTGTTACCTTCATGGTAAATAATATCTCATTGTCTAAACTGCTTGTACTTTCCCTATTTAATGACAATTTCATTGCTTTCTGCTTTCATATTATGAATTGGAAAGTATTCCATAACTCCAGTTTAAAAAAAAAATTCTTGTTACTTTTCGCCTTGTTTTGGCTAATGGGCCATTGCATTAGTGTTGATGATGATGGTAGTGGATGACCGAGGTCATAACTGGAACGAAAACTCACCAAGAAACAGAATTGACCAGTTTTCTGACCCACAACTCGAAAGCATTGAAAACGTTTTTCTCGTCTCCATATTATATTCCCTTCCCTCCACTGTCACTGCATCATCCATCGCAAATTTGAACTCATCCTATTTCAAGCCATTTTCTCCTATCATCCTCTGTAATCACATTTAACCTTTTCCGTCCAATTTGTTTCCTGTGTTTGTATTTTTATCCAACCAAAATGCTATTCATTTAGATAAGCCTGTCTCATTGGACATTGGAACTCCAATTTCGAATATGTTATCATTATTATTATTACTATATATACTACGTTTCCAATGTTTATCTACTCGGTTCCAATCCAACTTCGCAATTTTCTGGACATGGTTCAAGATTATAGGACAACCATCATGTTGTATCCATTCTTTCATGTATTTATTTTCAAATATCCATTATTGAGCGGTCATAGTCCTAACCAAATTACACCATTTAAGTTGTCATTCTGTCTGGATATCGGAATAATAATAATAAAGCTCCAACAAAAATTGCCTCCATCTACTTACGAAGGCACAAAAAGTTGGCAAGAGACAAGTGGAAATGGCAATCGGTGATATTGCATTTGGAAATCGATTATGAAAACATCATACTCAAACTGCTCTTTGGCAGAATGCAGGAAGCTATCCCAAGCAAATAAAAAATAAGTTCAGTTTTCGTTGACCCAAAATGAAAGTAATGATAGTTGTGTGGTGACTCAGATGTCAGATGGTCGGTTTTAATATAAAAAAATTACAATTTACAAACGGAGAAATGCTTTCCCTTTTCCAACTATCATTAATTCTGAAAATTTTGTTTCAACGTAGATCCAATCCATTATATCAACCTAGCATGTTCCTTCTACAAAAACAAAATTATGTCCTTGCAATTAGCGATTAGTCACACATAAAATGATAAGTGCATGCATAGGTGCCTACTTAACTAATATAACATATTTTTGAATGACACTTTTATGACGAAGCAGCATAGAATGTATAATGAGTGCATCCATGATTCATCCCACCGACCGCACCACGAAGCAGGAAAAGGAGCAAAATTTTTGAGTTTGTTTTAGGATGAATGATAATGATAGCAAATGTTCATAATATTCATATGCATAGACAAACAGACCATTAATCAGCCGTCCGTCACTGGCGGATTATGTATTCCTCCAGGAGAAGGGAGCCCAGAAAACCGTGTGTGGGAATACATTGGAATATTAATGATGATGATTACATCGTACTGCTATGCTATATGCTACTGAACTTGCGTTTCATCATCATTCATTCATGTCAAACGTAATCATTCCCTTCCATCCGCTACCACTACTACGACCACACCAGCACTTTCCCTTCTCAAATATTCCATGAATGTCCTGACTGCTGCAGCATTCCAGCAATTTATAATCATTTACAAGTGGGTACTAGGTAGGAGCTTTGCATTTTATGGATATGAAATGATCTGCTTTCTCTACGTTCCAAAAACGCTGTCAAAAGTTTGGTGGCTGACTTCACTTCATCCATTTTCTCCATCCACTAGAACCGGAACTCGATCAATTCCAAACTAAAAACATCATAAAAACATTTCATACTCATGCATGCTTTATATTGCAAATTGCAAATATTTATCTAGTTTTATCCTATGTTACACAGTTTTGAGTATTTCGCACAGGAGTTTTTTTTATTTGTTTGTTTTCATTGCAAAATTATACTTACACCTACTCCGGTAAGGGCCAACACACTTTTAAGCATTAAGGTGGGGTGATTGAATGAGCGCTGCGTTGAATCCTTTCTCATTATATTTTTCAAAATGCCACTACCAAATATGCTCAAAGTAGTTAGAAAAGTGTTTATTTATTTATTTTAATTTACGCAACAAAGGTTAGCTCAAACTGAAACATTCATTTGACTTGATTTGACAATTTTATCTTCTTGAATGTTATGATATGCCGTGCCATATGTCAATAATTTGTGTATTGGCCTATGATTTGGCTAACGAATGGAGAAAGATCCATCAAATTAAATTGGGTATGTACGTTAATTAGGTAAAATCGGGTTCAGAATGAGAAGAGAAAGAACTGTTCATGACACATCATCATTCAAGATTAGACAGTTCGGTTCAGCATCCCCTTCTAATTTCTAATAACGTTTATGCTTGGTTTTTTTAAAAATGTCAGGAATTTGTTACGCAAGCAGATTTGAAAGTAGGTCAGAGCAATACCTATACACAAAAGGCTAATAAATCGTTGCCTTGTTTTTATTAAAGCTTCTGGTAGGTTGGGAACATTCCAGGCAATGCAATACTGATAAAAGCTTTGATTGCTGCAAATCGGAAAATGAAATTATTACGTCATAAGGAAAAAAGACTTCACCCAACTGGGATCTGGATCTGGGTTGTTGAATTGAATTACCCTTACCAGCCTACCAAATGTCAAATCTTGCTCATAATCATTATCTTCATTGCACTTTATGTGCCGAGTGGATCCATTTCACTGTCATAAAACGGAAAAGGCAAATTAGACAGGAATTTATTTTCATCGTTTGTTTTTCCTTGCAACTTAAATCCTTCAGCTTTGCTCACTCTCAATCAATAAATAAAATACTAAATGCATAGCAATTTGAATCTGAACGTCCTCTCCGTAAAAAGGATTTCCCCATTCATTCTTCTCTCAATGAAATAATGAGTGGCTGATGATGATGATGACGAGAAGAAGGAATTTGACACGTTTCCAAATGTTACACCAGTTGAGTCATATTGGATCGTGAAATGAAATGGCTGCACATTTATTGTAAACTGTTTCAAGCGATGATGATGATGATTATGATATCCCATTCCACCTGGCTTTCATCTTCTCTTTCCCTGGCAGTTTGAAAACATGACGGATGTTGACTCTGCATATGACGAACTGTTTGCTTCTAGATGATGATGATGATGTTCTGACATTCTTTTTTTCCAAATGGGTAACATAAACATTAAGGACTATCTCCCTCTAAAATATTTGATATCATAATGGTTTTCGAAAACATCAGCAGGATCAAGTATAAAGATGATTTTACAGTTCAAGGGAAACAGCTCACGATCAATTCACAACCATTTGCAATATGCTATTCATTTTTTTGCAAAAATCAATCCAGAAGCTGCGAAAATCTACATATGTTGGGAGCTATTAGGTTAATATTAAGCTATTCAAAATACGTATGTAGTTAATTGATTGTGAGATATGGTTCAGTTCAGTTCGTCAAAAGAAATGTGTAACTGGAGACCTTGATCCTTTATTGACTGAAATGGGATATTCCTTTTCTAGAAAGTTTTTTCACATAAAAAAAAACTTTTTATATGCAATATTTATTGATATGCTCGTGTGTGTCCTTTCATTTAACAACCCTGCAATAAGGTATTATCCATGTCTAACTTATCTAAATGCTCAGAAATATATTTGGTTTTGCAGATGACTATTATTATCCTATAAAAATGGCTGTGGTTCGGGAGAATGAATAGTTTCTGCACGATTTTGTCAAAAGCTCCTTGGGAAAGTAGTTAAAGAAAACCACATTCATTTTGTACATATGATCAGGATGAGGATGACGTGCATGGATGTCATCAAAATAAAATGTCAAATGATTACGAGTTAACTATAAAGCCATGTTGGAGGATATCGGAAGCAGAGGGAAAGAGAGAGCTACTTACAATCGAATCGAACAAACTCAACTCAACCGACACTGTTGTTTTTGTCTTCTGTGGTTTGTTTTTACGATAATGATTATGATTGTGATGTGACCTCTTTTACCCTTCCACAGTTAAATATCAAGAGTGAAATACCGGAATAATCGATATGAGCTCACCCCAACCCAGCCTACCAAACGAAAGACAAATCAGATTTGATTTTGAATTGGATCCGAGGAATGGAATAGCTTTATAGTTTTCCGCATTAGTCCAAACAATTGAACAATTTTTGCTTACGGAGCAAAACTGAAATGGGATGATTTTTATTCGATAATCTTCTTCATCCTCTTTTGGCTGTAGCTTTGGTGGGGTGAAATGGAATTACGTATGAGAAGAGAAGCAGCTTTTTTTGGCAAAAATAAAAAGTGATGAAGGGAGTGTCATTTATTGTGTCATTTTTGCATTTTTATTACTACATGCCCAACCAAAGCAACATAATAAGTTAGGAGGAATCCTTTGAAGCGCCACATTCCATTAAAAATTATGTCCAAATAAAAATATATAGATTTTGGTAGAAATATTTTGTTCGAACTAAAGTAAATGCTGCTGCTGTGATGATCATGTGCCTTGTCTTCTGTGACTTCCCCGCCCTGCATTTTGCTTTGCTTTGCAATGAATATTTTGCATCGGAATGGAATGTTGGTTTTTGAAGGAGTTTTATCATATCTGACAAAAATGAAATGCCCATGAAATGAGAAGAGAACCACCACATGCATGCCAAGCCAAGAGTCTTTCACTCAAAAAACAAAACTGTGCAGAAAGCCAGCGTGAAATGGAAGGGTAATAAATTCTTTAAGTCGGACGTTGATTGGCAGTCTATTTAAATATGG
The DNA here is from genome assembly GCA_034696905.1 of Lepidocyrtus violaceus. Lineage (NCBI taxonomy): Eukaryota > Metazoa > Arthropoda > Collembola > Entomobryomorpha > Entomobryidae > Lepidocyrtus > Lepidocyrtus violaceus. The sequence goes on along the minus strand of JAQGAI010000021.1, from coordinate 25,896 downwards.
ACAGTTTACAATCAATGTGTGTGTGTGAAGAAACAAAACTGAAGACTTATCAACATCAACAAGCATGGCTCATATGAGAGTTTTTCTTTATATTCATTTATTCAGCTAAATGAGCTTATGAGCTTACAAAAAATATTTCTTCCTTTCTCTACGCACTGCACTGGGGCAAGACGAGAAAACAAAGCTGGACTTCGGCTTGTAGAACAGTTTTGTTCGCGTGTGGCGTGCGTCTGCAATGAAGACAGAAATTAGGATGGAGGAATGGAGTAATTTGTGCAGAATGTTAAACGGTTAATCCAAGTCATTTGTGAGGAGACCATCCTGATTCCTCATCTTGAATCTTGATGCTCGTACGACGAGACATTTGGCTGGGCTAACAAAGTGGCTGGGATTTGCTGCTGCTGCTTAGGAAAAACATCCTGTTTATATGTAAACAAGAGAGTAGATTCCATATTTCATATAGTATGATGATTTACTGCTTTCAGAACAAATTAGTCATTCTCCACATCTCCACGTGCTACTTATGCCACTATTAATCATTTATTTACTAGAATGACTTTACCAAACTCTGTAAAAGTAAAGTTAAGAAGAAGAACATTGACAGGACGTCTCCCTTTCTAGAGAAAGTCGAAGCACGAGCCGGACATTAATGTCACTTGTCATGTATCAGGGAAACGATACATTCTTCCATTTCAAATTAGAAAACAAAGAAATATGTATAGACAGTGCTGATACAAATCAATTGATTTATTTTCATTTCTCTCCACTTCAAGTTCAAAAATATTAGTCTGAAACTGGAGCAAGGTAAAAATGGCAAATGGTTACATTGAAAGATTTTAATTCTCTGACTTAAATATTGTTTTTCTCTTCAAATTGAATACAAGGAACAATCCACTTGGCAGTAATTTTTTTAACATCTTATTAAAAAAATGCCCATGAATTTACAGAGTAATTTTCCTAAAAGGTTCAATTATCTCCAAACCAGTAGCAGATCTGATATCCACTAAAAGTTATCATTAGATAAGCATAAAACTGCAGGAGCGAAAATCTATTATGCAAATTGTTTTTTTTTAACATAACTACATATTTACTAGTCTTTTTTCTTTAGGAAAAAAACATTTAGGTATATAGAATTTTTTTTTGGCATTGAAAAAAATATCGTAATCCTTACATGGGCTGCTGTTGCTGGTATGTAAATCTAATGGAATGTAATGTAGGTCTGGTTTTGACATGTCCTTTTTATTGTTACCTCTCTCCCAGCAATAAAGTCATCACGTCACGAGATTTTCTTTATGAATCTCATAAATGTCATCACATCAGCTTGGCTGTTGAATGCAAATTAATTTTTTCGTTTGGAAAAGTCCAGTCCACAGTCGAAGTTAAGCATCCAGTTTGGCCTTTTCATGATGATGATCATGATCATGATGGCGATGAGATGACATGAGGATAGTTATAGTCATGTTGATCCAACATCTTTATTATTGTCCTCGGATAATATGCTAACCTTTCAGCAGCTGTAATAAAAACTGATCTCAAGGTTCTCTTTTATGCGATTTTATTTATTTCTCCGCTCGTTTTTATTCCTTTTTCCCCTGATGCCATTCCTTATGTAGTAACTTGATACTGATATCCTGCTGAACGTTTGGGAAGGAAAAGCGGAGAATGTGGAATATCATCTGAAAAAAAAACTAGAATATTTATCTAATAGTTTCACAAATCTCTGTGGTGGTCATTTTTTTCGCAAAACTTTCAATAAAAAAATTGATAATCTTATGACAAAACATGCAAAAATGTGAGAGAGCGAAAAAAAAAAAACGAAAGACGGTCTTGATTTTTATGCTTATCTTGCTCTAAAATATTTTTGATATATTTTTTACTTTTAGAAAGGATGAAACTCCAAATATGGGATGGAATTTTTTTTTCGAGATTGTCGAGAAGGAATTTTATGAATTAGCGCTATCAACAATACGGATTTGCCTCAAGTTGGGTTATTTTTTTCAATTTTGACATTTTCTTCATAATCTGAAAGAAAACAGTTTTAGAGGCGATGGCTCCATTATTTGGAAACTATCTATTGTACAGATATGCTGTGTACGGCTTTTGCCTGGTTTGGTTTGGTGGAACGGGAATATTTCTAGAAAACTCTGCAACAGACATCATTATGAACATCGGAATCTCGTCACGCAACAATAAACTAACCAGCCGCAACCAAACCCGGAGGAAAAAGAGTAGCTGAAAGTGACTGCACTGTAATGATAATGATAGCAAGCTAACAGAAAAATAAGTCATCTTCAGGCAAACGCTGCCTCCTTTCATTTTTCTTAGACTTTCTTTGACAACTTTTTGCGTTGCGTTACTTCCCTTTCCTACCCACTAACAATGTGTCCATAGCAGAGTCGACCGAAGTATATGTCACCATTCATGTACTGAAGCATTTTTCACTTGTCATTATTCCTATTGTTGAGTATGCTTTGTACTTGTTTGCTTCAGGAGCGGTGATGTGGAATGAAATTTTTGATTCAAAAAAAATTCTAAAGATTTGACCAAACTTCAGGAAGAAAGGTTTTGCAACGCAATGAAACGTAGTACTGAAGAAAAGGGTGTGTTTGACCTGACAGTAGAATGATAAGGGACCGACTCTTTCTTGTTGAGCTCATCGAAACGCATTTTTTATCCCAGCAATTTTGTTGACAGTTAGAAACAGTTATGTTTTCAGGGTAAGGCAGTTCTACGAAGTTTCCGCATTGTGATTCCGCATTTCTGTACTCGAATTGCTCCAGATTTTGGCTTTGCCTATTTTAACTGGGTATAAATTTTATTGACACTTTAAAGGTTAGTTCCGGTTTTAAACTATCCTAATGAAAAACCAATTTGTCACGTAATCTAATTCTTAATCTGTTTATATTACGTGTTGTTTCTTACCGCGGGGCATCTAATGTACCTAACTATACCATGACCTTTTCTTAATTGATATTTATTAGTTGCTGATTGTCGAGTACTGAAGAAAAAATGTGCCTATTGTACACTTTATTACTGTTTTATTGCAAGTTAATTATATGCCTTGAGACTAAGCCAAGAAGAAAAAGAAACGAGAAACGTGACATGAGAACCAGAATCTATCTATCCAGCAGAGGATGATTGTTATTGTGCAGAAATCATTCTTTTTATTCAGTAACTACCTAACTAAAAATCATGTTTTCCAGTAGTTAAAACTGAGAATTTACTGCTCGAGATAATATTTTGCATCATATCATAATTCTGAGTTGAGCACATTAATTGGCACAATCTGTTATGACGAGGCCATTTGAATATGCAACGATAAAAAATTGTTCATGATCGTAGCAGAATGATTTATAACTCTTAGCACAGAATTTAATTGTAAATTAGGTGTCGTTTAATCCGTATTACGTAATCACTTCGTAGTAGTAAATATTATGATAGTTCATAGCTTTTTGCTTTTGTTCGTAACACCTAGGGCATAAATTGCGTGTACATGCATAAGCCATCCTTCCCAATGTCCGGTTTGATCTGGGCTTTGCCCTCTGATGAAGCTATTTTGTTGCTGGAACGATGCCCACCCGCATAGCCAATAATACAATTATCGAATTTGCATATCACATAACCTCCATTAAACACCAAAAATAATGCTGTTACGTTGTTCGAATGTAAAAGGAAGGAAGTTCACGGAACGAATCGATAATTTTTTCGATTACAGATGTGCATAGTTATTACCTTCATATTATTATTACTATATTATTCCATTTGTTGTGGCTCACGCACTTCATGAATAATTCAATAGAAAAAAATATAGCAAAGCTGAACTAAATGGTTGACTCCATAAGTATTAGCATGCTTATGTATATAACATTCATATTTTTGTTTTTGCTTACGTGCAAATTTCTATGTAGATTATGTAAAATGATTAGCATGTGTATGGCCAGCTCATAATTCATAATTCGGTTTCATTTCATTTTTCATCTTGGAAAAATTAAACGAAATTCGTCATGTTGAATAATATGCACAGGGAGACAACAAAACTTACGCAATCCAATCCCTCCTGCTGCTATTTTTCTTTCCACCTGAAATATGCATGACTTTTTCCACATGTTTCACACATCCTTTCATGCGAATATTTTTATTTGCATGTAATGAGGAGCAAGCTATTTGTTATTTTATTTTGTGTGAACAAAATTCATTCTTTCTTATCAATGGACTCGCTCGTTCGTAAGTGAAATGCTGATGCTGCTGGTCCTCTCTGAATTGTAAGCAGCCGATGGCTATTCTCCCAATCGGTTTCTGTTCACGCACTTTCGCCCTTCCTGCATGGAATGATCATCAAAGGATCTCTCTTTATCTCCCTCCTGCCAAAATAGTTTTTTTTTCGAGTTCTCTCCACTTGGCCTAATCTTTGTGCGTGCGATTTTGGATCTTTTGAGCTGCTGTAAATAGAGTGCTAAAAATCTATTTAGTATGAACAAAGAATCCTCCTCTTTATAACAATAACACGATCATCGAACGCAACGCACGCATGATGTATTATGCAAACATTCTGAACGGATCATCATGGAACGGATGACCTCCTTTTTTCCAAACTTCATTTCCTTTTCATGTGTGCGCTCCCGAAGTAAATAATTTCTCCACCTCCCACCAACACCACCCCGCCAGTCAGTCAAGTCAGTATGGCTTTACCTAGTTTAGTACATTATTTCCCTTTGCCGTTAAAACAGTGACGGTCAGCAGCAGTCAGAAAAGCACATGCGAAAAAAATGAGGCAAAAGACTGTCGAGTTAATGCTACTCCTATTATTTACGCACTGACAGCAGCAGCGTGGCTTACTTTATGTAATCAGACGGATGTTTCTGTTTGGTTTAGCAAAGCCTCTCAACTTAACTTTTTTTTAGCAAACTGTGAGTCACCTCACCTTACACGCACTTTTTTGCGTGCGTATTTATTTTTATGCGTAAGCTCTTGAGATAAACATGAGAGTTTGCGCAAACAAGAGCTTAGTTGAATCTATCACAGTCCATTAAATTAAAAAATAAATTGTGTGTGCTTAAAAAAAACATAAATAAGTTTACGGGGAAGATTGGGGATGAGATGGGATGATGGGAAGCGTCTAACTTTCCTAATGGGTTATATCATATCTCTAGTTACGTTACGTAATCCTTGTTGAGTTTGGACAACGGAAATTGTGGAGCGGGATAAATCACTCATTCATCACTCCACGCGTCGTAGCTGTAATTGAATACGAGCTAGTAATTTTTCATTCTAGCGCTGACGCTGGGGAAAAACTGGTCAAACGGTTCAGGTTTCATCCTAAATTTAAAAAAAAATCCTATTTCTTTCTAATTGGTTGGCTTTCACAGAAATCGTGTCATGCGTCTATAACTCTCTCCGCGTCAGCCGGCATATGATTTATGTTGAACTGATGCTTTTGAGGAAATCTGAGATTAGATAAGAATGTTTGCTAATTGACCATAGGCTATGGGGAAAACAGATTCCAGATGAGAGTTTTTGTTTGCAAAACGTGATTAATGGATTTCCCTACTCAATATCCGATATATGTAGGAAAAGTAGTGTAAAAGTTTGTGCAATTTCCTGGCTGCTTTTTTGAGTTGTTTAATTTCCTTATTGAGGAAACCTTGTCAGCAAGCACTCTGTTAGTTCTACGGGGAAATCACACTCTTGTCGTAAATTAGCTTCCTTTGATTTGAATAGACAGTTTCCCGTATCTGATAAAAAGTCATAATTTATTTGCATTGAAATCCAGTTGGCCAAGCTTTAGATCAAGTCAGGGATTGATAATAAATCGTCCAGCAGACAATAGAAGTGATCATTGTCCAAACAATGTACAGTTGCTGGTTAGACTGAAACAACATTGCCATTATTGGAGATAGATGAGCTCGTGCAATCAGCTAATTAAATTTTATATTCTGAGTTTTAACAGTAACATGTTACCAGCATAGCAGCATTTACCTATTTGTATTAAATTGTAATAATGAGCATACCTTCCGCTTTGTATGAGCTACGTTTTTGACTGAAACATTTACTGAATTTAAAAACACGCTGCAATAATGCCATCCAGAAATAAGCATAGTTATAACATCATTATTTGGTAAACGGTTAGAAAAGTGTATGGAATGCAAATTCAAGTAAATCCTACTAAAACCTTCAATATGCTTTCGATCAAGAGCATAAATTCCAAAAAGCTTTTAACGACGATTATGTCCTGAACTCCTGAGCCGATACGTATAGCTAGCTCTAGTACTCCAGTTTTGACTAGGATACTTCGAAACAAAAAGTGGAGCATCATATTTTCTGTCGAACCCAACGCATTACAAAACGTCGACATATTTATGCCTCATCCCAATTTTCTCTCCTTCCATATTTCTTGTTTGATCTTTTTCCCTTGCGATTATTAGGTAAAAAGTAGATATACTTAATGCCAATACATACCTAATCCAACCTGGCCTGGTAGCAAAAAAGGAAAATTTTCACGGCAAATGCATTTGCCCATTATAATAAAACACCTTGACTGTCTTCAAAAGAGACGTATCTGTCTGAAGGCACATACTTACTTCTGAAGCTTCACTAGCTGATTGTGATTATCCGACAGAGAGGGAAAGAGAAAAGACTGCTCCAATTTACGTAACAAGAGCGTATTTTTCGGGACATCAATCAGCCTGGGAAAAAAACTCCTTTGAAGAGCGAGCGCAGCCAACGCTTCCCTGTCAAAATGATAATAATGTGCCTTTGACTATTCCAGAAAATGAAAAGGAGTAAAACACTGGCCATTATATGGAAAATGCAGAAAATCCCTTTTCTCATCTCATCATCTTCCACAAAAACAACAAAAAGAGATGCACAGTGCACGAGTTGTTTGTTTGTATCCGTGAATGCTCGCTCGCTTCTTTCTCACTGCCTTCCAGGCACAATAAACATTTTCAATGTATGTAGCGCATTATTATTAGTCCACACAGGACTGAAAAGCGTTTCTTCTTATTGTATTATATAACAATATCATGTCATGCCAGGTTGTTGCAGTCACATAGCCACCTTGCCCCGGTGTACCATCATAATAATATCATGTCATGTTGTAAAAAAAAACTTTTTATAACAAGAAGAAGCAGCGACTCTATTGTTTATTTACCGATTTTCAGAGTCATCATGATCATGAGCTTCTTCATGCTACTTTTATTCCGAGAGCATGGCATGCTCCTTCCGAGATGCATTTGGCTTGGATATGAAAGTCAAGCCAACAGTTTTTATTCCTTTGAGGTTTCATCCTCTTTCTCATATTCCCCGATTTTCATTACATTTCCTTCCGTATCATCCCATCACAATCCTTTCGCATCATTTTGGTCTAGAGCTCTTTCTCGAGCGACCTTAGGAATACGACCTGCACTTAAACAAAGAAAGGAAAACATTTTGCGTAGAAAAAAAAGGAAATATTTACGTACCTTTTTTTCTCTTCTTCTCAAGAGTTGAAATGTCTTGTTCGGATTTTCCATCGTAAAGCTAAAGCTTTGAGAGAATTCTTTCCTCCCGTTAGTTTTGTTACCATAAGCGGTGGTGGTGGTGATGATGGTGAATGAATGTCTTGCACGCAGGCAGACTGACAATTGCAATAATGCCTATGTGAATGTGTACATCCTCCTTCTCTTCTCTTCTGGAAGGAGTCTCGGAAATATATCACGGATTATTATGGCTTTCCCTTAGCTTCTAGCATCAGATAATCCGAGAAAGACATAAAAAGTTTTCCTATTAAGTATAAGTACTCTCCTATGCTTTTTTTATACAAGACAGGTACAATATTAGTAAAAAAAATGCGGGTTGGTATGGTCTGGCCTTAGCCTGGCCTGGCATTTAAAAAGCTAAACGTTTTATTGGCCATTGCGTAGATAAATCCGTTTGCGAAATTTATTAAGCTCGAGAGGGGAAAAAATATATATAAGCTAAAAAAATATTTGCCGGGGCAGGGGCAGGCAGATCGGCTCGGTCGCTCTCCATCTCCATCCTCAGTGTCGTAATTTCATTTTTATATCTTTCCTCGTTGCTTCATCCGCTTCTTCTGGGCCGTCTTTCTTCCTTGACGGTTTTTATTATTGCATAAAAAGCGGCATTGCTAGAAGCAGGCTAGGCTATAGAATATGGAATAATATGCTTGTAGTATTTAATTTGCTAAATGGAAATCATAAGAATCTACAAAGTTATTTATGTAAACCTTTTTGGTATAGTGCAATATTGTGCTGTGAATTGTTAAGATCATTTTTTATTATGTCCGGTGGCTGCTCCTGAAGCAAAAGCAAAGCAGTGTTAATTGTCAGCTTTTTCAATAATAATCACTCTCATTATGACGGGATCACATCAAAAACTCTGACTGTTTCCCTTCCTGAATAGATTCCAACAACGATGTTTGTGACGGTTCATATTTATGCAAATCTCTAAGCATCTTCTCGAATACTTCTTTAGTTGTGCTGTGCAGTGCACTTTACTTTTTTATATTCGTTATTTGACTTGAGGCAGAACCAGAACCAGAACAGCTTTACTAATGCGAGCTGATAAAAATCTCTCGCTATAAAAATGGCTAAAGTGTCTTTTATTAAGATAAGACAAGAATCAAAAGGTGAGCAAAGGTATTTTTTCCGATTTGGACAAGTTTTTTAACACTTTCTTTGGTGATATAATAGGATGAGAGTGAGCATTGCGGGCGTACTTATTTCGGATTGAAACAAGTCGTTAAGGAGTAAAGGAGCTGTTGGTTTATAGCGTACTTACTTAGTAAATGCAAATTTCAGGCCGAGCTAAACATTTTTATATTTTATGTTGAAAAATTGTTCAGCCAATGTCAGTTAATTTGCAAAAGGAACAAACAAACATAGTTGGCTTTTTCTGTTAAAGCTGAAATAATGACTTTGACCTCAACGTATCTTCCTGTCAATCACAAATTCAGAACACATCGAAATAAAACATTTCGAAAAGAAAACTATGCATGGACGGGGCTAACGGATAAGAACACTTAATTTTTGCGATGTGTGTAAGTTAGTAACATTAGGCAAATAAATGTTATCTGATATAACAAACAGGTCATTTTATTTTTCCCCGGCTGAAATGCGGATGTCAAAATTTTCATTACTGAAAAATAAATGATGTCAGCAAAACAAAAAACTAGGAAAATAAAAACGGATTTTTTTTGTAAACAAGCATGATTTACAGGGATTATTAACCGTAGTAGTAATAAACAGCAGCTGTGGTCAACCCAAACTAAACGTACACACGATTTCGAAAGCATTTACACGCATAATCGTCCCCATCCTGACGTAATTGCTTGAAGAAGAAAAATGCGTAAAGTTTGAGATTCAGAAAACCGTAGGACATGGGCAATTTTCTTAATGTTTAAGTCAGTTATGCCCGTTCCATATTTCAGTGCGTGAGAAAACAATGTGAGCAATTTTGTTCAAACTTGTCATTCCAATGGCAAATCGGTTTTCTCCCCATTCATCATTTTCAATTACTGGCACCTATTCACTCATTCTTTTTTTAAGAGTACAAATAATGTAACTCGAATTAATGAGGAATGGACCAAACTTTTTCGCATTCAATGTATACCTATATGACAAATGAGCATAGAATGAGCAGAGCAATCCGGCATCAGAAATTTTTTACGAGAACGTATTTTTTTTCTCCCGATAAATGATTTTCCTGTTGCTTATTTCAGATTCATGAGGAATACAAAACCATCTTGAGACCAACCCTGTGGTCTGTTCGATCATCATCAGCATCTTCAGCTCCGTAATTTTCTTGTAAATCATCTCTAGTTGCCAGCCACATCAAAAACGCTTAGGCATCATCCCTCTTCTCCTCCATCCCAATTAATGAGCGTGTCAGCTTGGGTAAAACTGGGATTTTATGTCTGTTGGACTTTGAGGAAGGTGTGACAACGAGACGACATATGCTGTGACAAGTGACAAACGAGTTCCACACAGAAGGGGCACGGATACCAGCAAAGAATTACTACTACTGAGTTGTACACAACGCTACACTGCTGCTAGAACCTTTAGCTGGGATTATGCTCATGAATTTATTGTTAGTCTCCGGTTTCACTTTCCCCTCGTTGTGAATTCTTCATTACCAGGTACGAATGATTTTTCCTTTATTTTAGTATTTAAAACAATGAATAGATTTTCAGTAAAAACTGTCATCCGCACAGAAGCCCCTCCTTCAAGACAGGGGTTTACAAGAAAATTAGACGTTGTAATGATTTAATTTAATTTATGTAACAAAAAACTAGCAATGCTCATTCTTCTTTTACCCCAGGAGGTCCTCAATAAAAAAATTGATCTTGCTTAGAAAAATGAGTTCATTCTTATAAAAATGTAGGAACAAGTTCCAATAAAATTGTTTTTTTTTATAAATATGCAATGCTAAAAATATTCCATGCACTTTTGATTACGATATGCATTTTTGCAGGCGGGTGCAGCGTGCAACAAAACGGACTTGACTTATGTAATTCACCTACATAAACTCTCGAAAAAGCTCTGTATCAGCAAGAATTTTGTCGTGACCGTCTCATCACCAAACACCATTCATCCTCCTTCTCCTCAACGATTTGCATTTGCATCCAATCCAACAGAAAAGGAGCCTCTTCAGCAAGAAAAAAAACGTGGGACAAGCCTAGAAAAATTTTAATATTCCTCATGTTGGCCTTGTAGGTTGCGTACCTACTACAAGCTAACGTCCTGGCCTTTCCCCTTCTCACATCAAATCAGCATAACACAACATAACATAACACAATCTCATCCATCTTGACTTTAAACTTGGCTTGCAATTTTTTTTCTCGAGCCATTCTCATGATCAGGATGAAACAGTGACCCGTGACTAAAGCTTCTTCAGATATTTATACCAGATTCACCGTTTGTCTGTGCAATTATTGCACTGTGGATTGCCAAAAAGGACGGACGCAACACAGCAGAGAGGAATCTCGCTTGGCATTATTGTGAGAATTAGCACTGGATATATACGTCTTGGACACTTCCCTCTGTCAAGAATACCAAGGAAAGGACGACCTTCCCAACGTGCTAGTTCGAATCGAATTATAAAAGCCACTACCTCTGCATAATATATGTGGATGCCTGCAAGAAATATGATAATATGGTTTATTTTTTTTAAAGAAAATTGTGTAAGTAACTTGATCCACTCGTTTTCCTAGTTCGTTTCACATTTCTTCGCTGAAATTAAGACTACTATAAGCTTGGGCTACACGGTGGTGGTGAGTGGTGACAGTAACAAAAAAGAAGGAACTTGTTGCATTGTCGGCAAAACTGACAAGAAAACTATGCTTTGATCTTGATGCGATACGGGTATTCCATTCTCCCCAGTGCAGTGCCACTACTAACTACTTATTTCATATGAAAAAAAGTGAAACTCTCGACGGGATATAAAATATTTATTGGCAAGAGTGCAAAGTGGTCGCGTTCCTCATCTTATCATCATATCATTCCTTAGTGTTCTCTCCCAGAAAGGAAGAAATATCCCCACCCCATTTTGGTAGATCATCGTGGTGAGGTAAATGGAAGCAGTTTGTCTCTGGTGAATGCGCAGTGACAACGTGACTTTGGAAGGAGCGTGGCTGAAACTGTTGTTGCGAAGTTAACAAGAAAATAGGGGAAGTGCCCCGGCAATGTTCCCCGAAAACTACGAAGTGTGCAAAAAGTGTGGGATGATGGAGGACAACAAAGGAGGGGAGCTGGGACTCCGAAGCAGAAAGTTGAAAACTTACCCACAGCCTGGTGGAATGCACAGATCGAGAATATTATCAGAAATGTGGGGCATTTCCTTTGTGTTCAGCGTTATATTGGTGCTATTCGTGTCGAGTACGTGTGCCCAGTTTGGTAGATTCGCAGATATTCAGGTAACAAACAAGCTTACACAATTGGATTGTATGATGAGATGTGATAATGAGATTTTGCATACGAATGTGGTGGGTGTAGTTATTTATGTATTTATGTATGGTAATTTGCCAAGAAAAAAAAATGAACTTGTTTTTTTTCCTTCTTTTTTTTTGAAGGGCGACTATTGTAGCAGAAGAATAGGAGGATGTTGTCCAGGTCGAGTGGATGACTGCTCTACCCCAATTCTAGGTACGCTATGCTATTGTGACCATTTCTGCAATCGGACGGATAACCCGGACTGCTGTCCAGACTATTGGACCTCGTGCTTAGGCATTGAGTTCCAGAAGCCCCCTGAGGAGGTTACGAAAGAAGGGCGTAAGTCATTTTGCTCATCATCATTATTTGATTTTTTTTATTGGAAATATGGAAAAATAAGTTACCTACTTGAAAACATATTCATCCTTGTCTCATTCTTCTTTAAAATCTTGTTACCTAATACATATCCCAATCACAGGTGTGTTCGATATTTGCACTTGAGACGTTTCTCCTTTAGGTTTAATAATGTTGTCAAAATATGCACGCCTCACTCATCTCACCTTTTGGCAAAGTTTGACAAATCAATTGCTAATGTGTGCCTATACCGTCTTCACGCCTAACGGCAAGTCGGCGCCTTTGTTTTAGTTAGATCGCTCAATATTACAGATTTGGGATATTTAGGGGTAATTTTTTTCACTGCCCCAGCGTTTTTTTGTTTGCAAATTGAACATGTCGAAAAACACAGTAAAGTACAAACGTTTTTATTACCGAAACAGATTTTAAAAAAAACGATGCCTCTTTTTACCACCCAGAGCAGATCATCTTGTTAAAATTCAGTAATAAAGTTAAATTGCATGAAATTGACCAAAAAAAATAAAGCAAGGAAGAAGACATTTTCTTTACTCTCAACCAAAGTTGCCGATTGCCGACAGTTCAAGCATAAAATTGCTCATTCTTCTTAGTTAACATTCAATTAATTCATCTAGAAGATCATGCATGTAATGTAGATCCCAATGCGAGTCTTTTACTGTTAAGTAATTACGGTCATTAATATCCGCTGAGAATGGGGGAAGTTAAGATTGATGTAGCCGGTCATTGTGCACGGTCTTCACAATTAATGAAAATTGTAAAAACGTCAAGCGAGGAGTCCAGTCCGGAGGGACTTTAATGGAACACGAGCCATTAATTTTGTTAGCAGCCATTGTAATAATGGATAATGGCTTACTTGTAATGAAATCTTTTAGCAAAACTTCTTTAAAATGGGTTTCAAAAGTTCAAGCTCATTAAAACCGTGTTCAACTTCATCCACAGCTTCATCCTTAGTGAAGCTGCATCATCATGGTTTGTGTGAGATACTTTACTTACTTATCCCACTCCATCCATCGTGTTAAATAGGAAATTAAAAATGAATTTTAAATGAACCTTCGTTTTTCTCCTCGCTTTGATGCTCGGATATAAATGAGAAAATTAATATGTATTATGCAGATTGCAGTACAAGTCGGCTCGTTTAGTTTTAGCTTAGCTCCATCCGGTAGTAGCTGTTGATAATAATGAGATTCTCAATTATATTTATGCTCATTTAGCTCGTGTCGAGTAATAGGTTGGATTGGAAGGAAGACCAGCAGGGAGAGGGGTGATGGTATGGTGATCAAAGGGTATCATGTTGTGAAGTAATTTACATGCGTTATTAGGGGGGAGAAGGTGTGTCGATGTGTGGTCGTCAACCGAGAAACTGAAATGCAAAAAAAAATCAAAGCATGGAGGTGCGGAGCGGAGTCAGTCTTGCAAATGTTTCAGAATATGCGCTATGTAGGAATGCAACTTACTTATTTCAATTAACGATTTTCTCTGACATAAAAGTGCCGTAGGGATCTTGTTTGATCGAAGTCAATCTTTTGCTGTTTTATTCTAGATTAAGTTTGGGAATAATTACCAACGCTAAGAAATGATCTGTAGAGAAAGCACCTATGCAAAGGTAGCATTTGATTAGCGAGTTTTGAAGGTTATCTAAATCCATTCAAAAGCTTCAGATTTTTGACAGTTGACACAAGTCCTCCCCTGCTGTCACTGCCAGTGCGTCGCTTCCAACAACAGCAACAAATCATTCATATTAGCTTTTATAGTAAAATTTTATAGCTAGGATCTTATTATCAGATACGATAAAATAAATTTTTCATCACTTGCATCCGAACCATACTAAATGCTGCATATTTTTTATTTAAAAAAATTAACTGACAGTTCACAATAAAATCCTTGATAACTTTTTGTTAGAAAAGGTTGGTGCAGTGTAGTTGGCTAATGTGAGTGATTCGAAGCAAGTATTTAATAAGATGGACAATCCCATGACATGTTTGTGAAATAATGAATTCATTGTTGGCCACTAATTACACGCATTAATGCTGCAGTCGTGAATCGGCCGTCACTTGTTTTAGGTTTCAGTCATTAGGAAGGAACGGTACAAGAAAACCAACATATCAGTAGCAGCTTGTCTTTCGTTGCATGAAAATTCTTTTAAAAAAATCTAACTCTTTCGGGATGAAATGCGAAAAGTATAATTAAATGGGTGAAAAGGGGTAGGAAAAGCACGTGAAGAATGGAGATTTATTTTGTGACTTGACTTAAGCCAAGGCATGGCATTTTTACTGCCGTAAGGAACTTTTAGTAAAACTGCCACAGAGAGATAGCTGCATAAATATTTTAAGCGATGCAATGCACACAACAGCCAGCCCTTCCTGGCTAATAAAATGAAATGAGAACGTACGGCCTTTAAAAGGCTGGGAGCAGGATATACACATCAACATAACAGCATCAATCTGCATCTGCGTTCATGCAAAATGAAGGAAAAAAGTTCAGTTTGTGATTGTGACTGAAAACCAGAAAAGCAGCACCAGTCCAATCCAAACTCTTCATTGAATGAATAATGAATGTGTTTACCAAACAAAAGTAACGTATAATTAACAACAGAGTCCCTCAAAGTGAATTAAATGTTTGAATGACTTGCTTTTATTATATTTGCACAATCAAATCAAAAGTTATATTATACAAATTAGGCAGTTTCACTTTAATAATGGCCTATACAACTAGCCTATGTTCCCCATAAATATTCAGGAATGAATACTCCACAAAGTTAGGCTTCACACTGGCAATAGCACAAGCGACATGATTAACTTCCGAGTGAAAGGCTCGGAGCCCCCTCCTTTCCAATCTCTCCCACCAGCTGAAAAACCTCGGGAATATTTTCCCTTCTACGTGAACTTCCAGGAGGAGTTGACCGAATGGAAGTGTCTTTTCAGGAGATGGGAAGTCCTCCAACACCTTATCCAAAGCGGCGTATTCGCCCCCCTCAATATCCATCTTCAATATGTCAATCCACTCATGTCCATTCTGTTCCATGAGCTGCTTGAGAGTCCTGAACTTGCCGAGATTCTTGTTGCCGATGCCTAGCGCTTTAAAGGTTACACGTGGATTTGTGGGCTCCACAGGGGAGCCGATGCTTTTGACAGAGTAGTCATATGCGTAAACCAGACAGTCCGTCCTGTTCAGCATTTCCCCTTCGAAGGAGGACTCATTTGCAACTCCGAACGAGTAAATTATGCACGGCTTATAATTTCCAGCACTCTGCTTGTTCACATTTTCATACAGTTCCAGACCGCATATCCATTTGCCACCGTCTCCAATGAAGCCCACGCGCTCAACAGAATGGGGACAATTGAAGGAGGGAGTGAAGTAGTTCCAGAAGAATACGTAGTTTTCTCCATCCCAGGGATTTACCGAGGAGATATTATTTTCCTTCCCGATTTGTGAAATCCAGGCATGGCGCTGCTTCACCGAACGCATCCAAATTAATTCCGATTTCTCTAATTGCTTTTTGATAGGACGACTTTCTCCATTGGAACGTTTCACCGGAAGGGGAAACACGTTTTTGAGAGTTGGGAGGAAAGGGATTTTCTCCGGATTAGTAGTAGTAGGATTCAAGCACTCTGATGAACAGTTTGTCTTTGTCAGTGTGACATTTTCGGATTTCCCAGGTGGGAATCCAGTCGACTTTTCGTAGCAATTTGCTTTACACTTTTCCTCATCTTCACAAGAACATGCATATGATAGAAGGGAAGATTGGAGGAAGGAGAATAGAAATGTTGCCAGCAATAAAATTCCAAGGATGCTTTTCACCGGGAAGGCTCTCTTAATTTTCCATGCGCTCCGGTGAAAATCAGTTTTTGATGGGGACTTCATTGCGTGGGCGAATTGATGGAGTTTTTTGCTGTAGTTGGTGGTATTTCGGTAATGACATTTTGAAGAGTCCATCCTTGAATTATGGATTCCGACAAGACAAAATGTCTTACCATCTTCTTTAACTTCTTGACTATCTTCTTCCAATGAAGGCTGCCTACATACTGTGGATGGTTATTTTACGACATTTTGATGACTGCTCTTCACATTGATTTCAAAACGGGGCTAACTTTTTAAAGTTATTTTTTCCTCTTCCTTGCGTAACGGCATTTTTTTTGTAAGAAAATCCACTCATCCGTGAATTTCTCAGGTGAAGATTACGCAGATTAAAAAGTATTGTCAGTCGAGTAGTTTAAAAAGAATAGTGATGCATCACTTTTTGATTTGTATCGACAAATCTACCAAAACATCATTATATCTAGCCAGCTTTATGAAAGTATCATGCAAATAGATTGTTACAGTTTCAGGCATATTTTTTAACACTTCAGTTATGTTATGGATTAGGCAAACCAAATATCCTTTCAAACTTCCTATTTTACCTGCTTGTTTGGTTTGGTCTAGTCAACCACAAACCCAAATTAAATTTCAAGTCATGTAATCCGTGTCGTCAGTCACGCACGATGATCATTAATCCGGCGAGATTTAACCATTATTATAAATTTTTGACAGGTTGTTTCTACAATGGCCGGTATTATCCATTCGGAGCTACCGTAAAAATAAACTGTAATCAATGGTGAGTTTACTAAAAAAAAATCTGCTGGTATGAGTATAATTTTTGAAGAGTATTTAGTAAGTAAGTAGATTTTGCATCATGATTCATCGTTTCATTCATTATTTTTACAGCAAGTGTGAACGGTCGCCCGCAGATCCCAGTCAATTTGAATTACTTTGTGAGCGTGATGATTGCGTAATTGAAGCTAGTCTAGTTCAAACGCTGAATGAAGGAGATTACAGCTGGTCTGCCGGAAACTATTCGGAATTTTGGGGGAGGAAGTTGTCGGATGGATTGTTGTACAGGTTGGGGACCTTGGAACCTGAGCGTGGGGTATGATGACCAGTGTAGAAAAAATGATTTGTTACTTTTTTAAATGATTTTTTATGAAATGAAATGAATGTGTGATTATGTGCCATTTGATTTGCTTAAGGTGAGAAACATGGAGCCGATAAAGTTCGTCTACGATGAGACTTCAATCCCGACAAGCTTCGATGCTAGGACGAAATGGCCGAATATGATTCATCCCGTTCAAGACCAAGCCTGGTGCGGGGCTGATTGGGCTTTCACAACTACTGCGGTTACAGGTAACGGTAACAGATGAGCTTTGGTACTAGAATGTTTGCTAATTTGAATTGTTTTTTTTTAAATTGTAGCTGACCGATTGGCAATTCAATCGAAGGGAGTAGAAAATTTGAGATTATCAGCACAGCACTTAATATCTTGCAACAGTCGCGGCCAACAAGGATGTCAAGGTGGACATGTGGATCGGGCATGGAACTTTATGAGGAAATATGGGTAAGTTGAGACAACAGTAAAATGCACACTGTAAAATACTCTCTGTTCATAATTTTAATACAAATTTAGATTAGAAAAGGATTAGATGTAGATCATTCAATTTGGAAAGGTGATTTAAAGCTATTAAATTACAAAAATAATTCTTATATGTATGCTTGATTGGAGATGGATGCAACACTCCTGTTCTTTTACGTCACGATGAAGATGCGTTTCACAAAAATTCACAAAAAATCCCATTTTGAGATAAAATTTTCCAAGTCAAGGCAAAGTCAAACAAGCAGAACCCATACATGAGCTTCTGTGAGAATAAGATATGCAGATATTATAGAATGTGCGATGCGAAGTGCGAATACCTGTGCCCACGAAGCTTTTCCCATCATTAGGACTAAATTTACCGTGAACATTCATCGTCATATATTGACTTTGACAGTGTAGGATAGAGAGCTCACATCCAAAACGTCACATTTTATTTACGCCAGTCTGCAGGAGCGGTGCGGTACGTGCTTTTCGCAACATATTGACTAGAAAGTGCCCATTACCGTAATACTTTTATCTCCGAATTTCTATACATATCGGACCATATTTTAACCGTAAAATTCGTAAGAGCAAAAGAAAACAAAAACGAATCTATTATGTCGTATGCACACTTGCCAACATAACTCATGTTATTGACTCTCATGATATTTAGTCGCAAAACAGAAGCGATTGTTTTCCTGTTACAGTATAATATTGGCAAACAATAAGGACTTCGAATTGGAAGAATTGGGTAGGCATTTTGGCTAAAAGAAGAGCTGCGATAGGATACGACGCGACACGGCACATGGCCTTATGAATGTATATTAAACTTATTGTGTTCATGAAAGAATACTGCAGTGGCACATGAAAACCTAAATGCGAATTCGAGAAATAAAGTCCATTGTTGGTAACGATCCCACATAAGTATAAGTATAGTATTGTCCAAGTTTATTGTTATTGCAAAATAGTCCATGGTATAAAAATCTTGAATGTTTCTAGAAAAATACGTGCATTGAACTGTCAAACCTGATATTACACTTTTCGGCTTTTTTACTCGGGCAATGGCAATAAATTAGAATGTTTTTTTTCCATATCGCATTATTATTTTATTTTATTTTGATTTTGTTCTTTGCAGCGTTGTGGACGAAGAATGCTATCCCTACGAGAGCGGTTCGACGGGCTCCAAAGGAACCTGCATGATATCCAGGAAGATCAAATCCCTCTTGGAAATCAACCAATGCCGCTCTTCCAATTTGTTAAGTGGTCGTACGGAACTGTATCGGAGTCAGCCCGCCTACAGGATCAGCAGCAGGGAGAATGATATCAAATATGAGATTATGACTTATGGACCGGTTCAAGGTAAGGGAAAAAGCCGTTAATGTCAAACGTTTTCACTAGACTTCGTCAATAGGGTTTTGTCTAATAACCTTATCGTAACTTATCCATCCAACTATTTGGGTCATAGTCATAGAGTCGAACAGTAGAAGTCATGTCATGATTGAAGTATATTTTCACTCCAAATCGGTTAAAACCCAGTTTCACCACATATGTAGGCATATCGGAAGAAAGAAAATATTATTTTTATTTTTCCTTCTCTTTTCAATATCCCCAGTGATTTACACAATCCTCTCTAGTAGATCATATCTTTCCCAAGCAATCTTGAGATTAAATCGAGCGCATAATCGTTATCCTTTTTTGTCCTATTTTCTTCACAACTTTTTGCAGTAAAAATAAAATGAGTTCCCTGTCATATTTCAATCAGAAAGCGATTCTCATGGCCCATGGCTTTAAAGATTCGGGATGGGATAAGTTATATATTTATGGTAGAGCTATGTATCCGCATTCTTCTAAAGTTATACATTTGATTTTTGACTTTTTTTTAGCTGCAATGTCAGTCTCACCCGATTTCTTTATGTATCACGGCGGAGTATACAAGAAGTCTGGATTGCGCCCCACGGAGAGGACGGGCTATCATTCTGTTCGGTTAATTGGATGGGGTGAAGAGTTCCACCAGGGGTCAATGGTGAAGTATTGGGTAAGCTTTGCAAAACATGCTAAACTATCATCATCATGATTATAAAAAGAGAGAAATTTCTCCCCCTATTAATAGCATTGATTTTTTTATATTCTCTGACAATGACAGTTTTATCGACAATAACCCAACGTTTTTTTTTATTATTACAGCTTGCGTATAACACGTGGGGAAGTAACTGGGGCGAGAACGGGCTGTTCAAGATCCTTCGAGGTGAGAATGAATGCGACATTGAGACATTTGTCGTTGCGGCATGGGCACGAGCGGCGAACAAGGCCTCGTATCGGAATGGTTATAATGGTAATGGTAATGGGAGCCCATTCAGATTTTGAAGAGGAAGATAATGATAATGCGTGAAGCCAACCGAAGAGTTTAAAAGGAAGCATGACATTCGTCAAGGTATTAAATTAGTTCAGTAGTGCTATAATAAAAATAATAACAAATGAAATGCTTCCAATCGCTCCACACATGCGGACTCAATAATAAGGACATCTTGTATTTTTAAATGTAAAAAAAAAAATTAACTAGGCTAATCTTTAGAAAACAACAACAATATTAATAAAAGTTTAATAATAAATATATAGCTAGGTATTTTTGTTTACGAATTAACTCTTCACCTAGCCAAACATGAATGAAAGTAGATTAAGGTTAAGTCATGTAAACTGCTTTAGCGTTAAAAAAAACGATTTTCGTCATAAAAAGTATTTGCTCCTGAGAAGGAGGAGGAAAAGTATTCATAACATTTGAGTATTGTATGAGCTGTGTTGTGCATTTTGTGATTTTATGTCTTCAAAAAGTATTAAAGAGGATGAAGTTATATTTGTTTTTATGTAGATCGATAATAAATAAGAATGAAAATGAGTAATAATGACGTAACTGATAAAAAAAAGTATTATGAATGTTAATTAGTATGTTGAACAGGTAATTTAAAATGAGTTTTGCTGATCTTCTTATGCAATAATTCTTGGCTGAAAGTTGTCGGATTAGTTAAGGAATCTGTAAAATAAAATATGTTCGTTCGTAATAACGCAATCGATGAAATACATCATAGGTAGTTTATGTAAATCTAATTAGTGAATTCAAAGCGTATTACGAAACGATTTGAATTAGTAATGTTCGGCCATATGTATACTCGTAGTAGCTGACTGGAGTATTGTTATTGTAGATTGCGTAACACGTACCTATTGTAATTGCGTAGTTTTCCACTGGATTTCGTGTAGCCATTTTACAACAATTGAAAAAATACCTAGGTTAGGTTAACTGAATTCGTACATGTGAGTAACATAACATTGATCACTTGCTCGTGAAAGTAAAATGTGTAAAATGTAAAATCGAAAGAATATACTTAAGCTATAGAAAACGTTCTTTCAGTAATTTTAATCGCCTATGTCATAGTCAATTTATAGATGAAGATGAAGAAGCGCGTTACATTTATAGATTATGCATTGGAATATTTACAGATTTTTGGAAACTTAAAAATCTTCGAGCTCCCTCCTTATTGCAATTCTTACTTGCTTGATAGATAAGTGAATTAATCATATATATTTTTTCCTTCAAAATGTATTCATTTTATTGTTAAGTCAGTGGCAAACGTAAAGATTTTTACTCAATGCCTTCGCCCTTTTATGTTAGTTGAATGATGATATGTTGACTACTGCCTATTATGCTAAATATGTTAATTTACACTTACTGGTTTATGTGATTTAGGATTTTGTTCAATTATGAAAACTATGCTGAATGTGTTTCACTAAGAATTACGATATCATGGTTAATTTGTTGTGTTCATTGCCAAATCCCTTTAAATTGTTGAATTACTTGTTCTCTTTAAATGATATTAAAACATAATTACTATATAAAATGTGAATTACAGATAGATTATAGTTGACTAATAAAACAATAATTATTCTAGGATTGATTGAATAGGATGATTTACAAAAAGTACGAAACTGATGAAGTTCTTATTTCTATTCATATACGTTAGATTACGTAATAACATCTCGAACATATTTAAAATTACGGGAGTTAGTTCGGCTTGTTATCGTGTAGCAGTAAATGATTTTTTAATAATGCACACCAGAGGATTTAGAAAAATGTCAGAAAACTTCATTAAGATCATTAGTCATTAAACATTAAAAGTCAATCATCATGCCATGTCATGAAGAACATACTATTATTACATAGGTACTTTCGAGAGCGAAACATTATTTTATAATACTCCTCTGGAGTGAATAATTTGATTGGCAAGTCGGATTAAAAACATTCCAAAAAGTCCGACGATGACCACCACCAAGGCACATACACAAAGCAGTGGCCAAGGCATAGTTCTCATCGCGTTTTTGTACACTTGGACCGGAAGTGAGCGCCAGGAGAGGTCCTTATTTGACCCATTGAAAACTGCTGGCTCGCCACTGCCACCACCACCAAGATACGCAGCAACCTTCTCGCCCAATTTGATTTTGTAGGCGCTGACGGTACTTCTTGGGAGTAGCAAGGGCTCCTCCAGAACTCCTCCTCCCGTGAGGATTTCTGCTGCCCCGTTCCCCCTCAGATTTTCATAATACCAGTCATCATTTTCATCAAGTTTCTTGACCAAAAGTTCTTCTGACTTAATCCTCGTCGCGGTTTTATCCTCCTCATCAATACCGTCACCTTTATCTTCCCTCTTGTGCTTGGCCCAGCCACTCTCCACTTCGGGCGGCAGGATTACAGGCTTTCCGCTCCTCTTCCGGGTTGGTCTAACATCTTCTACTTCGGGAACTGGCTCATCAGCTCCTCCAAGTTGAATCCAAGAGTTGGTCCGCTCCAGACTTTTCCTCTGCCGGATGGTGGCTGTTGATCTTCTCTTCGGTTTTAATTTCCGCTCTGAACCCACTGTTGCCGTGTCTGATGTGCTGCAATTATTCTTTCCGGCCTTCAGTAATTTTTCAGGGAGGTCCTTTTCGAAATCTGATGGCGTGGGCTGAGAAAGCCCCGGGGGAAAAATGAACTGCGTGCTGACATCGTTATCGTTATTGGAGGATGATGAAACAGACTCCATGGCTCCTACTACCGCTTCCTCCTCAGTTTTATCAGATTTTGCTTTCTTGCTTTCGTCTCCATCCTTATCCTCATCCTTATCCAAACCTGATAATTGTAACTGGGACGAAATACTACCGGCAGGGACTGGGGAAGCCTCTTCCGGATCCTTTTTGAAAGTGTATTTGTTTCCAAACTCCGGATTCTTGAAGAAGCAGATGGGGGATGAGGTCGTCCTATGGACCCTCGGTGTTTCCTGAATTTTCTTCCACCTCTCCCCCAGAGATTGGCCATGACCATCATTGGGATGGCGAGTGGGGCGGGAGTCGTCACTCTCGTTACCTTCCGGCGGGGGCGTGGCTTCCCCTAAATCTTCATTACTCTCCTCTGATGTTTGGAAGTGCTCGTTTGCTGCAGCAACTAGCTTCTTATCCGCTTCGAATTCCGCAGTAACGTCCGCCGGTGTCGGTGAGGTTATGTCGTCATCCGAAGGCGAGAAAATTGAAGATGGATGAGTGTTGACCCTGCTGTTTATCGAAGGGATTTCAAATTGGCTCCGGGGGAATTTGTTCAGTGGAGTTTGCTGTTGATACAGAATGTTGAGACCGGAAACGCTCCCATTCAAAATGGACATCTCTTGGAGCTCCTTCTTCAGCAGCAGATTGGAGGAAGATAATGTGGAAGGTTTTTCGTCTTTGTCTTTGACTGCGTTTTTATGAACATTGGGACCATCGCCGTGACTGTTGGGATCGATTTCATGCGCCATTCTTTCTTGCTCCCCCTTTTAAAATAAAATAAAATAAACAACTCGTTAGTTTTAATAATTAATTCAAGTCGCATTATTAATTTTTGGAGGGTCATCAATTTACCTGATAGTTTCTGTTGGCCAGTGCATAATAAGTCGCGGTAATCCCAGCGATGGCTATACCGGTTCCGGCTTGTGACGCGATACCCCACATTTCAGTAGCAGCTTTTGTGACTGGTCAATATTCTGAATAAATTAATCTTATCAATATTATTAGACTTACAGTTAGGCTTATTGCAAAAATAGGTTGTACTCATCTCAATAATTCCAAAAGCTAAACTGAAAACTAACACGGATGTATGCGTAGTATTAGTATGTAGAATCAGAATATTGAACGTAAATGCATAGTTCGAAAGTCAAAATTATGCTTCAAGAATTTAATTACTGAAGTCAAGTCAGTTCCCCATAATTAGTTAATGTATAAAGTACGTAGCAACGCAAATAAATACTGAAGGCACTTGCCAGGCCAGTCTCATGCAAATCTTGTAAGATGGATTTGAATGGGATGATACATTAAAGTTGGAGCCCTGTATGGATGGATGGTCTCATGAATCATCATGATTTAATTGTGGTTTTAAATACCAATGCAATACCTCAATGAAATCATCCATTCCAAATTTCATCCCCACAGAACAAACTCCGCATGATTGATTGTCAATCACCCTTCCTAAAAAAAAACTCTCCTGAGCTGTCCACAGCATCACAGACGAATGTTGAATGAAGTAATGAAGTCATATTCTACGTTGTATTTATAAGCAAGAGTTGAGTTGTCTGCCTGGTTGATCCAATTCAATTTTGATTTGCATATTTTCTAGTGCAATCACAATCTCCCTAAAGCTTAAAGCCTGCCAGAAATATGTAAAGCTAGATAGATAATATGAGCCATGCACACGGAGCATCATATAAAACTGCTATACTAAGGACAAGTAATTTTGGTTAGGAGGATCGGGAGATGGGATATCGCATTTTCAACCAGAGCAGAGCTCAACGATTTCGATTGCTGGCTATTTCCTTTGGAATACTGGGTTCGGACGTGCCTGACAGCTGAATGCGGCACTTTCTTGTGCTCACAAAAATAGTAACTTTCAGTCACCTTCTCCAGCAGCAGCAGCAGCGCGATCTAAGATTGAATTCATATCCAACGAGTAATGCACTAAAACTAGTAGTTAGTTTGTAGTTAAATTAGGTTAGACATGTACTCAAAATCAAGCACGGACGGACGCTGACGCAGATTGCTTTCCTGCTCGCTTCGGCCGCACTGCATGTTCACCTGATGCATCGAAAAAGATGGAAAATAGTGCATTTAGAATGGATAATGGATGGATGAATTTATAAAAAAAATATCTGTCATTTCCATTTGTTCTTTTTTTGCTCTTCGAAAATGTTGGTGGCCCTTAAAAGGGCCGTTGGGTATTTAGTTAAGTAATCACAGGGTTGGTCATCGTCATTTAAAGCATAAACCGGAAAACATCAACGTTGCAGGGACTTTAGTGCTCTCCTCGGATCCGTTTGGCCAACTGCATGTCCTTGGGCATGATGGTCACCCTCCTGGCGTGAATGGCACAGAGATTGGTGTCCTCAAACAGTCCGACAAGATAGGCCTCCGAAGCCTCCTGGAGAGCCAGCAGGGAGGAACTCTGGAACCGTGTATCACTCTTGAAGTCCTGGGAGATTTCCCGAACAAGTCGCTGGAACGGCTTTCGGCGGATGAGGAGCTCGGTGGTTTTCTGGTAGCGACGGATTTCACGAAGGGCAACAGTTCCAGGTCGATACCGATGGGGCTTCTTGACTGAGCCTGGTGCGTGGCCCATCTTACGGACGGCTTTGGTGGCAAGTTGCTTCCGGGGCGTTTTCCCTCCAGTGGACTTCCGAGCGGTTTGCTTGGTGCGGGCCATTTCTCCAGCAACAGGAACTCTTGAGAGCGAAGCGCGAAGTAGAGAGAGATGAGTTGAAACAGGTTCTATCCTGGTTTTTGGTGGCAAAGTAGAACGGCTTGGTTGATGAAGTTGAAGATCACTCCTTGACAGAAGATAAAGATGAATTGAAAGTGGAGGGAAAAAATACGAGGTATTTTATAGATGAAAATTGAGTTGAACAAAGAAAACTCCCTCGCATCTAACTTGTGAGAAAACGAGGGAAAAGCTTCTACGCACTTGTTCTTATCTATCTATGGCCATGCATGCTGTTTTCAACTCGTTGCTTTTGCCTCTAGCTTTTTCACTATGGTGGGTTTATACGGGACTAGGCTAGCTGAATCTGAGAGGTTATGGGGCAGTGATGAGGATGGCGCGTTGTGTTATGTTTTATCTCTTCTCTTCTTCTCTCTTCAGTGAGACTTCCTCTCTTCATCTTGATAAGGAGT
>JAQGAI010000020.1:0-35214 GCA_034696905.1 Lepidocyrtus violaceus | reverse complement strand
ATTTAAGACCAGGCAGGTGGATGGAAGTATAAAAGCTTTTTAGCAGTCAGCGAGAAAAAATAACCCCGCAGTTAATTCCCTTTTGTTTGAAAGGAAACTGATTTTTTTTCTTGCATAATATAGTAAAAAATGAAAAAATGGCTTAACTCGTGGTTTGGAGTTTGTGTGAAATGAAATGAGCTTAATGAAGAAAAAGTGCCTTACTTTAATACAGCCATAATTTCATGAGTAATGATGATAATATAATATTTAAACCTGACTATTTTACTTGTACTTTTTGTTTACGTAAAAAAAGAAGGAAGGAATTAGGCACAGATTTACATTCGTCCCTTTTCTTTTTGTTCGAATATGAATACCGATCAAGTGATAAAAATATTTTTTTTCTTAAGTGGATGCTTGTCATGAACCAGCATAAAATTTTTATGACATGGTTGTACAGACACCTACCTCTTCATTGTAGAGATTATAAGGTTGGGGGAGAAGTTAATAAATTGAATCATTGTTCAAAGAAGAAGAAATGAAAAAAAATGAAGCAAAAAATATTACCAGAGCAGGACAGCGACAGGGAGGAAAGAGGCATTGTGTCTATAGTCAATGGAGAGAATGAAGATGTTCAATATTTTTTTATGCATGATCGAGACCGGGATGAATGGTTTTTTGACCAGTCAGATTTGATTCAGAATTCAGGTGATGTGTCAGCCCGGCAGACTTCTTCCCGAGTCATTCTCAACTCGACCGAGAATCATGCTTCAATTCAATTCAGACAAGGAAAGGAGAGCAAAAATGGCAGAACTGTATTTTCTCTGATGATCATATTTTTTCTCCTCTTCATCGTTTTTTTTCATATCCAACCTGAGCTGAGGAGTACAAACAAAAAGCGTTGGTGAACTTTCATTGTTCTTCTTCTGGCGCAGCGTAATTTTATTCCCATTTCAGTTCTCGGACATGCAGAAATATGACCATATAAAAAGTGCTCTTTGATTACTTTTCCCCCTTTCATACATATTAATTAAGGACATGTCAATGACTTCATTTGATGGACAATGAGTCCTCCTCCTTCTCTTGTTTTGCGCTAGTCCATTGTAGATTTTATTGTTATGTTATTGTTGTTGAGAAAGAAAATGCTTTTAAAAGAAAAACGAAATGTTTGCTTCTCTCATCTTGAATTTTAAAGAGAAAAAAATTAGCATAATGCACTGTGATTGTGGATCGTATAAAACTAAAACTGTGGGATTAGGAGATGTAAAAATCCCTGAAAAATTGATTTTGATGGGATGTGGATGCAGATGATTATGATAATTTTAGGAGGTTATTTGTTCGCAATTGAAGAGGAGGTATGTGTGATGTCGATTTGATGATGAGAAAAGCCATTTCGTATTGATTGAAGGTGGTGATGGCGCTGTTGATGAAGATGAAAGCAATGAAGAAGGCAACCAAGAAAAAATGGAGATATGAAATGGGTTGGGCCCGAAAATGGATGGAAATTTGTCGATGAAAATTAATACCAGAAAATGAAATGGCTTGGGCATCACCACACCACCACCATCTCATCAAATTATATCATCATCAAATTTTCCCTCTTATCTTCATTTTCTTCCTCATTTCTTCGCAAATACTTGAGCTGAGCTCGAGTTCTGAATTTTAAATAAAAACTGTTTTCGTTCGTCTGACAATGAAAGCCAGAGCGGAGGATTTCTTTATGACTGCCATTAAAAATCTTTGTCTGAATCTTTCCATTCGAAATGGGAATGAGCACAGAGAGAGCCCAGATATTGGTTGAATTGGTTTTCAAATCTCGGTGATGGGATGGGGATGATGATGAGCATGTAGGAAGACTGAATACCTAATCTGATTGATTAACCAAATTAAATGGGATTGAATGAAGTAGGTGTAATCACGTCACAATCAAAATTACTCTTTTTTTTACCAATGTTCTTCATTGTCGCAGTCTCTCCGTCTTGTTGATGATCTTGATCTTGTAGGCCTAAGAGTAGATGCTTGTTGTAGATTAAACTAGGACTAAAGTGTAAAAAAAAGTTTGGCAAAAGTAATCAATTTCAGCTTTAAAAACCCTTCTTACTCCATACATGGGAGATTTTACTCTGATTAAAATTGGGCATTGTTGATAATGAAAGGTCAAAGACTGACAATGAGTGAGATTGGCTGGTGGCTGGCTGGCTTGCACTTCCAAATATGCAATTCTAAAAATTTGAAATAGAAATAAGGAGAAATAGCAACAGCATGCATAATGCATTCATTCAAGAAAATGTTTAATGAAAAACTAACCATTGTTCTTTTTTATTTTTTTGCAGACTCAAATGAGCGACTCGACTTGGCTTGGGAGTGTCGTCTCATGTGGTGTATGTCCATCCGAAATCCATTGACGTCCAACAACCAGCAATAAGGAGAGGACAGAAACTTGTCTAAACAGTTAAAACCTTGTCACTGTGGGACGATACGTACAACAAATGACAATGGACTAGTTGCAAGAAAATTGTAATAATAAAAAAAAACGACTGGCCAACACGAAAAGGAACTCAGCTCATGTGTGAGAGAAGAAGAAAAAACACAGCTCGTCCAACAATTAGACTTTGAATGGTTTATGTCTTTGCGAAAGAAACTGCCTTGTTTTTATAACACTTCCTGTGTGTAAAAATAAGATGATTGTGGTGGAGTTGATGCTGATGAGGATGATCATGATACCGTGTTTTCGACAGTTGCCTCGATAAGCGCAAGAAGAGGAAGATCATTACGTATTTATGTATGCGAAGCCAGTGTTATGTCACCTCAAACACCGTAAGTGCCTGTTTATGGTGGTAGTGGTGGTGTTGGTGCCCATCTGGCTCTTGGCTACACAAAGTGACTTGAATATATAACTGTTTGCCTCAGACTGACAACTGATTAATGAGCCTTGTATTATAAAACAGTTTGCAATTTGCATACCAATTCAAGTTCAACTCGTATTAATACGTATATGAGAGGACCAATAAATGCCGATGCCGACCCGTCCATTCAAAACAGTTTTGAATTTGATTATGATTACGAATACAAATACAATTACAACAATATTTTAGCCAGTGACAATCCTCTTGTTCGGGAAAACTAATCATAATCGCTGGGGATATTTTTTCTTGATAAAAAGAAAACCCGAAAAAGTTCGTTTTAATTAGAGAGGGTCATACATAACAGTGCGCAGAGGGAAGGGGAGAGGAGGAGGGAGGAGATAAAGAAACGATTAAGGGACAAGAAAAACGCCCGCTGATACCAACATCGTCACAAAAGGAATTACATTTTTATTCAAGAAAAACTAAGTTTTTGATAAGGGCCATTTCGTTTCTTGTATTTGCATGTAAAAAAGGATAAAAAGTTTCCCTGTACAATGCTTAAATGCTGTTATTTATGAGCTCCTCCACACTTTTTTTTAATCGTGAATGTGAATGTGCTATGTAAATTACTCTGAGAAATTTTTATAATTCCTGCTGTGCCAAAAGAGAAAGGAAAAGAAAAAAAGCCGAGCCTGAATCTGAAAAATTGTTTTCGGTCTTCCATAAAAGTGCTGGTTTTTTAATGTTATTGTGTTGCGTGCAACAATGATGATAATTTTATTGCTGAATTGAGGATCAACCTGGGCCTGTTTTATTTATCTAGTGACTTGGGCTATCATGGAGTGAAAATTGCTGTCAACCACATTAACATTTTTTTCTTCTAAATATCGTGTGGGGATTGAATTAATTTTTTTTTTCGAAAGAAGAAGAGAGAAACAATGACATTACGCAAGAGAAATATGTGCCTTATTAGGATATGGCTCTTCTGGGTGGTGGTCATCATTGTCCACGTGTCAAATGGGGGAGTCACGACAGGATCCGCAATCTCATCACCGGTGACAGGCCGAGCCTCCTCTGACATCGACTTCCCTCATAATCTTGATCATCATCGGAGTGGTGGTCCACATCCCCATGCTGCTGCTACGGGTGGTGGCGGTGCGAATGGGAATAGTCCGAAAACTAATGGGAGATGTGAGCTAATCACTATTCCTTTATGCAAGGAGATGCCGTATAATGAAACCTTTCTCCCTAATCTGTTGGGACATACCACCCAGGAGGAGGCTGGATATGATGTCCATGCTTATTACGCTTTAGTGAAGGTAAGTTTTTTTAAAAGTAGTAATAGCTCTTGAGTTAGGATTTGATATGGATTATGTGACAATTTTAGTTACACTGAACCAAATGCTGCTAGGCACTTACGAAGGTTTAGACTTGTACTAAGAATCTACTTTATTTCACTCTTGCGTAATTTTAATTATTATTTTGCTGCTGTTTTAACGTAGCATTTAGCAGTTTGTTCAAACCATTAAGGGAAAGAGCCCGTAATTTTAAAATGATTTCCACTGCCTATATATTTCACTGCGTCTGGTAGCTGTCTGTCATCTTGTAAAAATTGATAATCCTGAAATATAAATACGACCATGCTTACTTATACTTACACCTGAAAAATTAATTAATTATCTTTTTTATCCCTTCTAGCTTGGATGCAGCCCTGCACTGGAGATTTTCCTTTGTTCCGTGTATGCCCCGTGGTGCAACACGCTTCATATTGTAAGTCACGCTATACAAAAACATCATTTTACTTCAACTGTAGCCTACTTATTAAAAAAAGTAGTCCTGATTTACAAATTATAATTCTAGCAGCAACAATTACAATGCCACGCAGACTGTATGTAAAGCCGTTTCTTTTCTTCTTCTAAAATTTTCTCTCATCATCATCATCGTCAGTCTCACATGACCAAATCGCCACCACCAAGCATTTATGCATTTGCTTATGTTAACCTGATAATTATTCTACCCCTATTTACATTATTAAATGAGGTAGGAGGAAAGCCAAGCCAAACCTGATGATTATGCAGTCAATCTTTATTTTCCACTGATGATGATGACGACCACTGATCAGCTAAATCATGATCATAGGTGCATGCCTTGGCAGTCTGTTTACCGAGCAAGTCAACAGTTGCATTATCCTTGTCAAACTGTTGATAATAATGCAGGGAGAAAGACCAAAAACGAAAAATAAACTCGCATTTAAAAAAAATGAGATGCTATATGACTTACATCTACTTAATAGGGAGGTATATAGTAATAAAAACATTTTTTTCTTATTCGAAGAATACAGCAGCTCCTCGTCGAATCGAAACAAGTGGGAGCAGAAGGAGTAACATCTTTGAAGTACAAGTAACAAGTAGTTTAGGTTGTAGGTTACCAGCTAGGTTAACAAGTTTGCCACCACCATCACTGGTAAACCAGCATGTGTGAAAACGGGATATTGATATTTTTTTCTGATTCACGAATAAGAAGTTTATTAGAGTCAATAGTAAACAGAAACAGTTCGTTGTTTTCTTCACTGTTGGCTTGACTCTCTCTGGTCAGTTGAGACATTTGAGCCCAGCATCATCAGATCAGACTGATTTTTTTTCTTAACGATTGTTGATATAATTTTAAAATGTTGTCATTTATCGGATGAAATCTAATCTATTGCTGTCTCACTCTTCTACTATCCTGTCCTTTTCCTCTTCGGACACGATACGGATAAGTAATCGTTGGATTGGATCATTGATTTAGATTCTTGCATTTTATCCGGTTTCTTTCCTTCAGAGCGAAATAAGGAGATAAAATACAAATAAATTGCATTCTTGGTCAGATATATGTTATGTTATATGTTTATGCAGATGTTTTAGAAAAGCTCTTTGCAAAATTATCTCATCTTTCCCCTCACACATATTAGATTACTCTATACTCTTCTACGGTCACTAGTCACTATCATCTCTACTTAATCTACTTATCTTTCCCCTCTCGGCTCGGCTACTCTCTAGAATTTGAAAAAAATAAGTGTAACGTTACATATTTTATACTTGATCAAGCTGACACCGACGGGCAATAGCCAACTACGTAATAAAAATGGAGAGAAATAGGATGACACTCGCAAAAAGCCAACTGTAAAGTGAGCAGTTTTATTTATTTTCTTCTAAGAAAGAAAAAAGATGCTTGCTACTCCTCCTCATGCTCTTCTTTTCATCAGAGTTTATAGAGTTGTTATATAAAAATGACTTTTTTTTCTTCTTCAAAAAGAGGATCAAGTGATCAAGGATGTATTCAACGTATGTAAGTAAGGCTTCTTGTTTTGTGTAGAGCAGGAGGAGATCCAACCAAAAGATAAACAAACTTGCTTAAAAATTAAAATTGACAAAAGGGATTTTTTTTCTGCCCATGAAATGAAATAATCAGCACATACGAAATGAGCCAAAAGCTATAATAAAGTAAAGAGGAAAAAATCCCCCGGAGAGAATTTTAATTGTTGGGATGGAAGATGGGATTGAAAGAAGGTGAGGTGGTGGTGGGATTGGATGGATGATACAATAATGTTACGAGCCTCTCACAAAACTTCACAGAGAACAACGTTAAAGAAAAGTGACTGAAGGAGGAACTTGTTAAGCTGTTGTTGTTTTTGTTTGTCTTGATTAGAAATGATTTGAGCTGATAAATTGAAAAACAGTTCATTCTTTCTCTCTTCTGATGAGTTTTCTATTGTCATTATTTTCTGCACGTTAACTATATACAGCATTGTAACGTATTGTGCGTGGGCTTGGTTTGACTTGGTATCGGCTGCTTAGGCAGGGACAATGTGAAACTAAACGGTAGTTTTGATTACATTTCACTTTTTATTTTGGTTCACGTCCCTTCGAGTAAATTGGACTGGTTATGTCGGAATAAATAACGTTTTTGTTCAAATACAAATATAAAGTGCTAGAGGAAGAGTTAACGGAAATGAGTTAACAGAGAAAACCAGAGGAGCAATAGCAATAAGAAATAAGAAGAGGCAGTGAGAGAGGCTGGCCGGGGGTTGTTGAAGATAACGTAATATATACCGCATACATTCCCGTGAATTGCGTTATTTTAATTAGTCAGGATGAAACAATTATAAATAACTAGATTATCATCCGCTCTTACACTACATTATACAAGCCAGGTAGTTGATGAATGCAAATGTAAAAAATGAGAATCGTGATATGATGTTTCAAATCAAGTCAAAAGTGGATGGATTGAATAAGTACTCACTCAGCACCGCAAACATGACACAGCAGCATGAAGCAGAACAATCTGATAAATGAACAGAACAAATCTAATGCGTTTGCATGCATATCTGAAGTAAAATGCTTTTCCTCCCTCCACAACAGTAGCTAAATGGGAGTTGTAACCTTTCCCATGATAAGTAATGAAATGAACTGAAATGACAGCAGAGAAAAAAATCTTTATGTAAGAAAAAAAACTGCTTTATTTTTATCAATATCAAAGATCATATCATCATCAACCATCATATTCATCATATCAAAACTGAAATTACTAAATACAAAGAAATTGCAAGTAGAACAGTAAAAGTAATAATGATGATGATTTTTTTTCTTATAAAAATAGTTTTTACTATTGTAAATGTTGATAGAAAACATGCCGTTTTCTACACAATAATCCTCATCAACATCATCATTATAGTCATTTTCATCATCGAAGGAGCTGCCATGCGATAATAATAAAAAGGTTAAGTCATTTCTCGACCTTTATACATAAGCAAGCAGAAGTTTTAAATTATGATTGGAGTGCAGAAAGGATTTTTATTTTATTCTCTTTTAAACTGGTTTCAGATTATGATTGGAGAAAGAAACGCACAATTTTTCTCGATATAAGTTATATGCACGCAATCAGGGAAATCAAAGAGGAGCAGCAGCATCACAGACACAAAGCTGCAAATGCAATCATAATCAGTTGAAGTGCGACTTTTACAATGGCAATATAAAATGACTGTCTGACGGAGAGTCTACAATGGCATGGCGTTATATGGGCATAGTTTGATTATTTGATCCGAGGTCTTATAGCATGAGGCCCGTCTGTCTTCACACGCTGTCATGTCATAACTTAATCAGTAGCATTTACAAGATTGCCACCCCGTCATGTATTAATGGCTTCCTCTTACTGTGAAACTGGTATGGTAGTGTATCAAAATCAAACCAAGAAAGAAGAGAATAATATAATGGTGGCTGATGAATGATATGATTTTCTTGTTGATGATGATGAGGATCACTTGATCAGTAGAAGAAAAATTGGAGAGGGATGAAATGAAATAAAAAATCAATTGTGCAATTTTGACAGGCATTTTTTATGCATGGGGGATGGGATTTGAAGAATTTGATTTTGAATTTGAATCAAATGTAAATAAAAATGAAATACTAGTTGAATGTTGATGTATGAGACATAGTAATTTTGGAGGTGGAGTTCTTTCTGTGGAGGGACTTGTTAATCACTAATCAAGAATTTGCTATTATTCCTGAATGTAAATTGGGGATGAAAGGGTGGATTTATAGTTCGGTTTATCCAACCCTTTAGGTTGGTTTCCTGTCAGGTGGGTAAAAAATAAGTGCGTCATATCATCAGAGATGAGATGATGATGGAGGATGCTGGTGGTGGTACGGTAGTTGGTAGTTAGAAATGAAATATTTTATGAGTGATTGCGGTTTACAGAGAGTTTTGTGTGGTTGCACATTGTTAGGGATGAAAACGTGTAATTATTGTGTGCTGAAATGTTGATAATCTTTTTTGATGAGATGATGTAATAAGTTATGTCAAAAGTATTTTTTTTTGAATTTGACTTCTTGTTATCTTCCAGGCTTTGCAACCCTGCCGGAGTCTCTGTGAAACGGCGAGATCGGGGTGTGAGCATCTCCTCAAGAGCTTTGGCTTTACGTGGCCAGAGAATCTGGAGTGTTCGAGGTATCCTCAGGAGCCGGAACTGTGCGTGACGGGGACCAATCACACTGGACTGGTGGGGATGGGCCCGGCATGGAACATTTCCAGTCCGGGCTATTCCATGTTGCCAGGGACGGGGATTGGGAGCCTTCCCACAGCAAGGCCAAGTAAGTCATATAGCGATGATGTTAATGAACTTTTAACTGATGAGAATGACACATGACATGAGTTGATGATGATTAAATAACTGACGAATGAATTCTTTTTTTTTGCAGTTGAGCTTTCCACAGAGCTCGCCTGTCCATCCGACTGGGTTGTCGCTGAGCATTCGATAGGGCATCTTAATGACTGCGGTCCTCCGTGCACCATCTTCTCCCCCAATCAGAAATATGTGGCGGCAGTCGTGATCGGAATTTTCGCAGCGAGCACCCTAATCTCATCCCTGTTCACTATCGTCACGGCCGTGTTGGATGCCTCCCGGTTTCACTATCCGGAAAGGGCGATAGTCCACTTGGCGGTTTGCTATGCGGCTCTGGCCATCTGCTACTTAATCGGGGTAAGCTAATTAATCTTTTCGCATTCGCCTTCCATTTTTATAATAAGCCATTAAAGGAAGTCATATAAGATTCCCCAAAAGAAAATTATTATGTAAATGAAAAATTAATGACTCAAACTGTTTATTTTTCTAACAGGCAATATGGGGCAACGAAATTAGCTGTGAGGACAAATTTATCGTGTACGGACCGGGCTCTGCCTCCTGCACCCTTCTTTTCATGTTCACCTACTTTTTCACTTTCGCCTCCCATATATGGTAAGTTATATAACCAATCAATCATTAACTTTAGTTAGAAAAATAAATTATTCCGATTCGGTTCATATTTCTTTCAGTTCTCTGTTTAAAAAGAAGAATGTTTATTTTATAATCATTATCAACTTATTCAACTTGTTTTTTATCCGCAGGTGGGTCCTCCTGTCCTTGACATGGTATCTCTCCGCCGGTTTGAAATGGGGAGGGGAAGCCATCGCCACTTACTCTTTGTACTTTCACTTGACGGCTTGGGGAATCTCCGCCTTCCTTACTATGGCCACTGTAGCGTTGGGCTACGTTGAGGGGGATCCATTAGCTGGACCTTGTTCTTTGGGAATTCAGAGGTCACCTCAGCTTCAATACTTCATGTAAGGAACCACCTAAATGCAATCATTTTTTACACGGATCTTATCTGGTGGATAATTCAAAATCGATTGTCATGTCATGTAATAGTCATGTCATGAATGAGCCATTAGGATCATCTTCATAATTTATTCATTTTTCCTTCTTCTTTTTTGTTGCAGGATGATCCCACTGATAGTGCTGGGACTGATCGGGACACTATTCTTCTTCCTCGGGTTCCTCGCCCTGTTCCGGATCCGGCAAGAGATCAAGCGCTCCTCCACGGTCACATCCGCCGCGGACAAGATTTCCACAGGTGGACAGAGGTCGTTACTCTGGGATCAGCAGCAAGATCTCAATAACGCCATTGTACGTGCGGGCGCTGCACGACTTGAGACACTCATGGTATGAATGAATGAAATGAAACAAAAAACAAACCTCCTCCTCCAACATTTCAACACAACTCATTCAACATCCTGTTCCCAGTCCTTTTTGATTTATTTTTACAAGAAATTTTAATAGCCCCAAGATTACTGGCTAATATCTTATGATTTGTTTGTTTATTTATTTAACTTTTAGGCCCGGATCGGTGTCTTCTCCGTGCTCTACATAGTTCCAGCAGCGGTCTTCATCGGCTCTCTATACTTTATCTCCACACCGCTATCCCCATCTGGCGTTTTAGCTTCAATCATTGGATCTCAGAAGAAGAGCAACGATTTGCTCTTTATTGCCCTGCTCGTTAGGTACAGTAGAGTCCGAAAAAAGATTTATTATTCTGAACAAAAAAATAATCCGTTCCTTTCTTCCTTCCTGTCCGTAATTTATTCATGATAATCCAATCCATTCATGAGATGATGTTTTAATGACCCTTTTCTGTTTTATGTTTTTTTCCTTCGTCCAGGTACATTTCTAATTTGGCTTTTGGGTCAGCCCTGGTCGTGTGGGTGTGGAGTCGTAAAACGTTCGTGACTTGGAAGAGGGCGTTTTGTGGACATGAAATGAAGTAAAACTGGCATACGAGCTGATTTACTGCGTTGTTTTTAGTTACTTTATTTGTAGCTTTTTTGCTGTGTGAACAGACCTGTCACTGTTTACACTTCAAAAAAAAATTTAAGACTGCCAAATTTTTTGCCAACCTGCGTTGTTGTTGCTGTATCCATATTACAATGTACATAATATTATGTACTATACTGTGACTGTATAGCTTAATGAAATGTTTCAAATATGTAGGTTATGTTATAACAAACCAATGTTCTCTCGAGCTATTTAACTTTTTTTACAAGAAAAAAAATGCAATGAAAAAAGTGCCTTTCATTCAACCATACTTCCATATGAGTCTTATAATGATGCATCTTCCATGAAACTGTGTAGCTATAATTAATAAGTAGTGATATGTATTAAGCAATTGTATTCGCTGGTAAATGTACAAACGAGAAAGGGAATTTTTTAAAATCACAAACAAGTAATTTTAGCAGCTTTTGTTTAATCACTTTCGTTTAACTTGTTT
This sequence comes from Lepidocyrtus violaceus, assembly GCA_034696905.1. Taxonomy (NCBI): domain Eukaryota; kingdom Metazoa; phylum Arthropoda; class Collembola; order Entomobryomorpha; family Entomobryidae; genus Lepidocyrtus; species Lepidocyrtus violaceus. Next base: position 23,771 of record JAQGAI010000020.1, on the reverse strand, counting down.
TGAATTTTTTACACTGTGCACAATTCTATTTTATTTTGAGCTATTGTTTTAATCTTTTTTTTTTAAATATGCACTTGGGGAGGAGCAACTTTTCACATAGTTTTGTCACTTAAAGACTTACCTAAAATGTACTTAATTTACACAAAGGAAAGAAAAGCTTTTTTATCGATAATGTTTTACTCAAATGTTGGTTGTTCACTTTTTTGTTATTTTTGTTATATTGTGTAAATGTGATTATATGTAAATAACTAAGTTGCTTGATAAATTGTTAATTTTGTTATTATATCCGTATTAAATTGGGTTTATCACTACTTAAGTATCGCCCTATTGTCAGTAAAACCTAAAATAACTATTATTTGCTCGTGAAACGACATCACAAGTGAAAGGGAATGTTACCTCCGATATTGAATATAGAAAACAAATGTAGTCCGTACATTTTAGTGCACTTTGTTTTAGTTTTAAAAAACCCAGAAGAGTTAGGAATTTTACTATTAATATGAAGGATTAAAAACAAAACAAGCTTCTGTAAAATTTAAAAAAACATCCAATGAATTCCTGTTTGCAATTTCTAATTATAATTATGCAAAGTAAAAAAAATGTATATGATTATGTAATTTATGTTGGAAAAGAACTGGAGTAAAATACAACAAGCCAAACTACTATAATGTAAAATTGCATTATGCGTTATTCCAAATTAATTGGCTTTTATTCCATGTTTTGCATAAAATATAAATAGCTTTACAGACACACCTTCAGATACATTTCATTTTTGGTTAACAGTTAGTTATAGAAATATAGATTACTCTAAGCTAATGTATAGGCCGCAGTTGTTCAAATGAAAAAAAAAATAACAAAATATTAATAATAATCATATTTATAACGAACAAATAAGAAGTACTTTGATTGACCAGTAAAATCAGACATAATCTATTCATATTTACATTTAATTTACTGCAGCTTCCTATCAGCAAATTATCAGCACCTCTCACGAAGCCAAACGTGACTAGAATTGAGTTTTTGCAGCACTAGCAAATCCATTTTTACGTAATTTTTACCCTTCAGTTTTTAAGACATTTGCGTGTGGGAATGCATAGCGGCTTGATGAGCCTTCGCCTTCTCATCCCGTTCGTCCCTTCGCCGTCCCGCGACGTACTCGAAATAGCTTAGGAAGCCATCCTTATTAAGGTCATCTTCCTGGAGTACTTTGTCGATTAGATCTGGAAGGTTAACACCAACAAAGTTAAGTACTTTCGTAACTAATTCAACAAGTTCCTCCGAGAGTAGTGAGAAAAACTGGAGAGCCAATTTATTCGTTACGAAAAAAAAATTCTCAGATTCTCAACTCCAAATTCGATTTAATTAATCAAATTTTCTGGAATACGCTGGAAGCTTCTCAGTGAGAAAATAAACTGTTTAAAATGCATCTTCTTCTCTTTTTTTTACCAATGTAATAATCAAAATCCTCCTCCCGTTGTTTAACCAACTCGGCTCGTTTCATCTCAGCTTCCAACCGCCGTTTCTGGCTTTCCAGGGTAATTCGCCCGGAATTAGATGAGGATGATGGTAATGCCATTTTATTTCCTGTTGTGGAGGAATCCTCCGTTTTCTCCTTGTCAGAATCCTCAGAATCTGCTTGAGCTTGTTCAGCACCATCGCCACCATCCACTTCTGTCATCGGAAGGATGTGAGAAATGGCTTGGAGAATTTCTAGACCATCCAGCATACTGTTGTTATCAAAGTCGTGCATTCTACGAAGAAAAAATATAACTGTGGATGAGCACATTACAGAGAAAAGGGTTCCATTTGGAATGTTATTCATGTAAATAATTTGATTTTTAATTTGGTTAGCTCGTCCAACCATTTTTTTTTCCACAAAAGCGAAAAAAAATCTGCTGCTGTGTTGCTCCTTCTCTTTTTGAGTAGGTAGGTACTGTATATTTTTTTTTGTAAAAAAAAGTGGATACTTACTTAAAGTAATGAAATTCCATCTCCTCTGGGGTTAATTCCTTCCCATCTGCAAACACCCAATCTCCCAGATCCTCTTTGAGATGTCTGGAAGGATACAGAAAGCAAATTGAATTAGGAAGTTTTTTTCTCGTTCGTTATCTCTCCTCATCCTCATCTGTTTTTTTATCCCATTTACAATTTTTTTCAGCTAAAGTTGGAAACATTTTTTATTAAAAACAAGATGGAAAGAAAGCAACAGGCGGAATAGTGGATTTTTTTTTCTGTGAGTAAAAATTTGCACTTACTCTTTATCGTGAAGGATGTTCTTATCATGCGTTAGAACAGTCTGGGTTTGCCCTTTACTCCCGGGGACAGGCCGTTTCGGCACGTAATGATGGTGACTCTCGTGGTGATCCACGCCAGGTCCGGGTGTTCCAGAAGTGTGCACTGCCACGCGAGGACCGCGCGGCCTGTGTGGACTGGAGTGTGCGGAGCAGAGGAGGGGCGGAAGGAAGGTGGAAAGTGAACAGAGCAATGTTAGCAAAATGGAGGAGAGGAATATGTGCGTAGGAATAAGGAGCCTTTCCGTATGGCGTTGATGAGACATATTTTTTAATTACAGAATTAGTTTGGCACAGACCGGAAGTAGTTTAATCACAGTTGCGTTTAAAAGCTCTGGAAAGGGATATATAAATTCTCCAGTCTAAAGATGGGATAAAAGCCAAGGTTGAAGTTGAGCCGCACCTGCACCCTGTAAAAATAGATATGACAAGTGAAACTTAATATGATGGAAATTGTAACAAGGCATACATCATAAAAAAGGTATACGCATGTTGGTCCTTGTTTGTATAGCATCTGTACACATATCAGCTTCATAAGATAAGCGTATGTATACATAAAAGTTTCCCTATTCAAATATTGTTGTCATCCATCCCTCGAAATAAATAATACACAGAGGACTATCATTTCCTACCCCACTTTTCCTCTATTATTGCCATCATAATCCATGTATTTATTTACTCAAAGATTGTAATCCCCCACTTTGCTTCCCCCAAAAAATAACAGAAGTATATCTTGACTTCAAATCCAACATCCAAATCCAACAACTACTTAACCTAAACGATAAGCAATATCTATCCATCCGTCTGATGTATCATCATCTTCTTTGGTAGCATAAAACCCTAACCAATACTTTTGTGTTTGGGCTGTGGCTGTACCGTATCCAGAATTAGAATAGTCCGTACTTAATAATCATCACTGATTGATCTGATCACAAGCCTTGGGCTTGGGAATAGGTAGGGATAGATTAAAACATGGAGATTTCATTCATTCATTGACAAATTAGCATATAGATAGATGCAAATGGGAGCCGTAAAAAAGGAAGTTATCTAGAACATGTACTTTTTCTATAATAAGATAACAGAGTATCTGACGGAGCTAATACATATAAAATGGATATATTATGATAATCATCACCAAACATTCTGTTTGCTTTTCCTAAATAAGATAAAGTTACTATTTTTGTACAGAGCCCGTCCACAAATCTACAGTAACAATGCACAAAGGAAACAATAGATAGATGACCAGCTATTGATCAAGTGACAGTTGTGTATAGGAAAAGGAAGGCAAGAATGAAACAAAAGTTGCCGAGCCGGACTCTATTGAAAAATGGAATGAAATGAATGAAATTGAGGAGGAGTGAGCAAGTGGTCTTTGGTCCTGGTCCGACTGACAATGAATATTACAGATATGCTATATGCTATGGTGGTGGCAAATGGACAGATGAACAAAGTCATGACATCGACATGATGGCAGGGGACCCTGAGCAATAAACAAAGCCATGCCGCTGCTGCTTGTTCCAATGATGATGCTGATGATTATGATGATGATAATGATAGGTTAGTTGGTGGCAACGATGACAGATATAGATAGTGACGAGTGAGTGTCAAATGAAGAGACAAAGTACCCATAATAAATACAAAAAAGATGCACAGATGTGTGTGGAAAACTGAGAGGAGGAAAAGGAAAGCCCAGCGTAAAAAAAATCCGTATTATCCAATGAAGTATACCCAAATCCGCCGCATGAAACGACAATCGACATACAATCAGACTGATTTTTTTTTCTTTGCTGGGGAGCCGGAGGGGATCTAAGAAAAAATGTATGTGTGTATGGCCATGTATGTTCATATCAAAACCTCCTGTTTTCCCTTGTAGTTTCAATTGATAGATAATGATGTGCCAAAGTCTAAAAACTCCAAACCTGTCAGTAAGCTCGTAAGTAGAGAAGAGAATATTGAAAAGCGGAGGGGAGGAAAAAAGGACAAGCCTATTTATTACTTACAGGAGGAAATAGAAAAAAAATGGAAAAAAAAGTTGTGTATGGATAGGGAACAAAGGGAAAGAAGAGGGGTGAAATTATCGAGGGAGATGAGATGAGTAAATTTGGAGAGGATTTTCATCTCCTCATCTTTCATCAAACTGGGAGTTATTACATGGAAAAGTCCTTTGTGAAGTGTATCTTTATGGATGAGCAATACATAATATTTTTTATAGTTTTATCTTCATATCGGGATTTTATGCTTCTATTTTTGGGACAGTGAGTGAGTGTAATAGTGCGGGCCTCTAAAAGCCTTTTAATCGACTCCGCTCGAGTGCTCTATCAACCACGGACTCGATGTTGTAGATTTTTTTTCCGATCAGCCACTACCACTACTCATTCATTCATTCATCCTCAGTTCTTTTGAGGTTCAATTGTCGGCGCAAGGACACGAGATGGGACTCTCGGAAGTGGGAAAGATAATGCAGAAAACATCTATGTAAAAAACAGAAAGTGGAGAAATATGTTTTACTTGTTGACATCCGGAAGGCATACTATTTTTTAACTCCTTTTGTTACCTTTTGCTACTTCCTCTTTCTTACATTAAAAATGAAATTCGCATTCATCTTTCACATCATCATTGTTTGTACTTCCAAGAGCTATCTTACATGTCATTTATTAAACTTCGGAGAAATATTTTAGACATATTTTAGACAGTTTGGATCTGAGTCTGATGTGATATGATGACGTCTTCACTTGATTAAAAAATAATTGTTAGGGTAAGCAATAAGCAGGTGAAACAGCTCTCACATCCGAAGTTTAGAAATCTTGATTAACCTTAAAAATTCAAGACAGGCTTTGGATTTTTCTCGGTTTACGGTATTATGTGCAGAGATCTGTTCTTATCTCCACCATCACAACAGTTAAAAATAAACCCTGAATAAACTCTGGAGAATCTGATACAATGACAGTAATATCCCGATCCCATAATCTTACAAAGGACATGGAGGAGGTTAACATACTTAAACAAAAGACATTTTTTGAAGGATAAACTGAAACAAAAAGAGTTTCACGTAGACATAAGGTAAAATATATATATGCCAGTCGAGACAGATAAGCTTCATATTTGTAGATACGTAATTTGACAAGCAACAGAAATAGAGAAAGAAAAAGGGCTAGGGCCAAGCCAGGGCACGAGCCAAAAAACTGAACTCCACAGTGGGACTTCGGTCGGAATGTGCCATATGTCAACAAAAAAATTCATGCATGTAGCTATTATTGGAAAGAACGACAGATTGAGGGATTTCCCTAAGCTTACTTGTCCTTTGATCATTTTATTTAATGCAGTGGCTGGTTTCTTCTGACTGAGCCCTGCAATTTTCTCTAACCGTAAATTCATGAATGAACATGAGCTAAGAATCCGGGCACTACCAGCCCAACCTGTTTCAGTTTTCCATGCTGGCTTGGACTTACTCTGAGCCGTTCACAGGTCTTATTTCAGTTTCAGGTTGCTTTCACTTCTCGGCGCTTTTTCATGTTTTTTTTTTCATCCACCTTGCAACAACTAAATCCAACCAAACTGAAGCACCCGGGCATAGACAGACAAGCCTTTTTTGCGGTCATCATAAATGGATTGAGAATAATTTCAAGGGCTCCAGCTCAAAAAGGGAATGAATGATTTATTTTTGTTCCTGAACTCATTTGCCTTTTCATTTGTCACTCATTATTATGCTCATCATGCTCAATCTCTCTCCTTTTATGTTATCCTCTCAAATTCTACCCCATCATTGTCCTAAATACCGACCGGGGGCTTTTATGAAGTGTTCCATGTGTACACTTGTAATAATGAAGAATAATGGCATGTTATTACAATTTCGGGGATACTTTTGCCACCTTTTGTATGCACTCGTGTGACAGATGCTTGTTTTTGTCCTTTGTCACTCACTAAAACTCTCCCCTACAGTGATCCTCTTTTGAGAGGAAATTATTACCGATTTTGTTTGTATTTTAATGTAAATCCATCCCAGCACAGTTGTCAGTATATTTATGTAGTTTAGTTCGCTAACAAGTTTTTAAATATGAGTTGAGTGAGTAAAGTACTTACCAGCTTAGGAGGATATTTCACAGCTGATGGTAGGGGTCCGAAGGAATCAGACCTTTTCTTCTTCTTTTTAAACAGTATTTGTCTTACTTTACTTTGCAACTTTCACTTTAGCCTTGGAATATGGATTGAGATTTTAACATAAAAATTATTGTCACTTTGTCAATGAATCTAGTTGGAATCCAAATAAATTACATGTGGAAGAAAATAATTTGTGGAGAAAGCAGGGGAAAATCTGTTGTACTATTTGTTTAACGCATTACTTACTTCCTTCTGTCATCTTGATCAAGTTTGGGAATCCCGCATTGTGTGGAATATCGATCGATTCTTTCCCCGCTGTCTGTGCGACGGAGGAAATGAACGGAGAGAGGAGAGAGCAGAGCAGATCCAGCAGAGTTACTTGGCTGGCTGGCATGGCAGTCTGAGTTTCTCCAGGCAAGATGGAGATCCAGCTTCTCGCAGGAGAGATCGGGCTTGGAAGCGGATAGTCGGAAGCATAAAGTATAAACCATCTGCATCTACATAACGTTGTGCCTACGTGCTCAGCTCAGGCTCGTCCTCATGAAATATAAAATATGGAGAACGAATTGGTACTTACTTTTTAGTATAACATTGACGCTAGCAGTATAGTTAAAATCCTGAACCGAATTCCGAAATACATCAGGTAAGAACCAGAGCTTAATACCAGTTTGAAAACAGTAATGTAAAGAGAAATAGTGATGCTACAACTATTGACATGTCTTTCATGACACATTCATTCAACTATTTTATGGACTGCAAATAATCCCTCGGGGTGAATTTATTTCAGTCAGTCTATCAAGTTAGTTTACAAAACAATAGATTACACTGGCATGACAAATTACGGATTACATTACATATGTACTTTATGAAATCACTGTTCATATTATAAATGATCATTTTAAAACCACGTGGTTTTCCTCCTCGCCTTAGCACAAGACTTGCATACCGGAAGATTGCATTTTGTATTGTTAGAAGTCAGTAATACTGCACGTATCAAATTACCTTCCCAGGGAATAAACATGAATACTAATATGAGTGATGTGGTCTGGAAAATTCAATTACATCATTTCATACACATATTACTGAGATTGCTCTAGAAATGGATACTGTTCAATATTTCTTGCGAAGGTAAAAGACAAAATTGAGATTAGCTCATTTCATTTGCATGTTGTCATTGTCATCAGAATTTGAAGGAGTTTTTACTCTCTCGATCAGTTGTAGCAGGCTCAGCATATCATAAATAACCACTATTACGAACAAAATTACAGATTTGGGAATAGCGTAATCAGAACATTTCTTCAGATAGGAACAAAGACATGTGCTTCTTATACAGAAAAGTTCTTTTGCAAAACAAAATCGCGTACAATTTAACAACATGTGGGAAACATGTGCCTACAATTGTTAGAAATCCAATGGTTGATGTTGATAATGTGATCGACTGACTGGGCAATATTGAACATCTCCAGGATTACCTATGCATGAGCAGGTGAAGTGTAAAGGAAGCCCTGTAGGATGGTTTCATTTATAGCTTTTTGTTAACAAGTGACTGGAGTTTAAAATGTCATGCTCAAGTGACTCCGGAAAATTGGGATTTTTTGTTTGGAGTGGAGCCACGTTCTGTGGTAGCAAATAAATGGCTTTGTGTACAGACGTCCCTTTTGGATTTCCCTTACATTTCATTGAATTTTAAGTCTCACAGCGGGTGGGAATTTCGAGGAGGATTCACCGATTGTCAGTGAGTACCCTGAAAATCAGATTTGCACAATTGTTCCTTCTTCCGCTTGTTAGGAGTGACTGTAGTTGGGTGAAAATTCATGATATGATGTATTGTTCTGATCAGGGGTGTATTGAGAAGATTAAGAAATCTGTTCAGAAAAGTCAATTTTAGTGAATTGATCGGATATAGTAGCTAACGCAGTTTCGATCATACATACAAACAATAATGGAAGCATTGAATAAACTGTGACGAGTTCAAAGGTCTAATTATTGTCTCATTTTATCATGCCAGATTTCACTCATCTAACCTATTTGTGTTCTCGGAACTTATTTGATAGAAACTGCAGTCACTTAAAATATGCATACTGGTGATTTGGATAATTTGATGAATGAGAAAATTCATTCCCGATTTACTATACAAATGACTGAACTGACTGATCATCATACAATTATCATTAACTATGCATAATAAGAATATAACTGCATTTTGAATACCAAAACGTATTTGAAAGTTTCAAAAGTCTGTTTCCACCGCCCACGCTAAGCCTGTGCTGGTTCTAGAAATAAACTTGTTGTTGAACAAGGAAATTAAATTGAACTGAATAAGTATTAAAGAAAATAATCAATAGTAACAACTCATTTTGATCTTCTGTAGCAGACTGATAATAATAAATAAATCGGAACAGAGTGAAAATCAAGTTTCTTTTCATTTTCCTTCTATCTACCATGCGGACGGCGAATCTACAAATTAAAAAAACAACAACGACTACCTAGTTTATAAAACAAGCGTTCAAACACATGTCACTAATTACATGAAGCTGCATGGTATGTAATTTTCTGTTTGGGAATGAGTAAAAAAAAGTACCATGAAAGAGGAAAGAACAACGGGAAAAAGGGTAGGTAAAAGTGGAGTACCTATTCAGACTACGTAGCTGGATCCTATTGTCAACACCAACACCTTGCATTTTTCGTGGGCATTATGAGAATGGACTGAGCCCCTTCACAAAAGCTGTCGGATGTCAGTGTGCACTGAATAAACAGAAAAATGGGAACAACGTTTGCTTTGCTGCTATTGTCAGAGGTGAAAAGGATCATAATTGATACCTTCATTCAGCAAATGAAAAAGGGACCTTCCAACACCACCACCCTCATGCTAAACAACAATGAAAATATTTGTTCTGTCTCCCTCTTTCCCCCTCATTGACCGTATTATCCGTGGACGTGTGCAGTGCACGTTTTGTCAATCTAAATATGCAATTCATCTCATACCATATCCCACCCGCACCCCGACACTTGCTGTTTACAGCTATCAATTATGTAACTGTGTGTTGGCACATGTTCAAGCACGCTTGTTTTCAGATTCTTTTTCATTGGGGTTTTTATTTGTTGGATTTGTCAATAAAAAATTCGGGAATGAATAAATGCGTTTTCAAAAATCATAAAAAATGCTCTGAGAAAATATTTTTTTAATAAAAAAAAAGTGGCCTGATTTTTTTACCATTCCTTTTCAACAGGTTTTTCCCACGTTTTCTTCTTCTATTTCATTCATCCACTCATTCATTTACCCAAACACCCAATTTTTTTTATACGAATTCAACAAGAAGGCAAACGCAAGGGAAAATTAAATAATTGGCAATTACCGAATCATATGGTGAGGTTTGGCGAGAGGAGTGCCATAGATTTCTTCTATAGAAAAATATAAACTTTTTTCCCTACTTCCTTTTTTCTCTACTATTCTCTGATATAATTTACTGCAGTTCCCTTTCAGTATGCAATGCTCATCATGATCATGATCATGATCATCCTCCATCTTCGTCATCATCACCAGCCTCATTCATCTGCATCCATTCCATATTGTTCTTTAAAAAAAGAGAGAAAAATGCAGTGTGTGAAATATTTTACGAAGTAACAAAAATACTCCCTCTCACAAGCGCGCTCCTTCCTTTTCACAGCCAAACTTTAAAAAAAACTTATTCTCTCAAGGCAAAAAAAAGAAGATTGGCATGTTTAGACCTTTCTTGAGACTGGGACTCTGACGCTGGATTTTTAAGGTAGGTACTCTTTTTTTTATCTATCTTCCATGAATGTGATTCATTTCTATTCACTTTACTCATTCACATTTCCACACAAAAGGGTTTCCCCACACTCATCGTCAGAGAAAGAAACATTTTTTTGGGAGAAAGTGAAAGGAATGCAAAGCAAAGAGACGTGGACAAGAAGATGGGAAGACACAAAGACAGTGGGAGAGTCGGGAAAAGATCTCCTTTTTTATAAAACAAAAAATAGTGTTGTCTGTCTATGGCCGTGCCATAAGCATTTACACTATATGTATATCTAAAAGGCTTAAAAACAGGATTTGTTGAACAGCAGCTTTCTCCAACGAAATGATACATTGGATGGATGACATATAGCCCATATATGTATCTATCTATCTGAATGGCTTGTAAAATAGCAGTAGACTCGTCTAACTGCACTGCAACTAGTCGTACTCGTATGTATTAACAACGTTCTTTGAATTCGGTTAATAAATTGAATTAGGTTTGTGAACACCGTGAAAAAATGTGTTTATTAGCTAGAGTAAGCTCCAGCTTTATCCAGCAGTCTTCCTGATGATTATATGCAGCTCATACATGGATAGATAGAGTCAGAGAGAAAGCTTTTCATTTTCATCATCATATCATATCATCATCCCATCCTCATCATTTCAGTCCTAATAAATAATATGGGGAAAGTGGAAAGAGATGAGTTCAATATTATGAGAAGAGTGAGTGATACAGAGGATGATAACAAGTATTCCTCCTACATTTCCCATTGTGCTGTTCTTGCGTTTTGCTTCTAGTAGAAAAGGCAATTTTATGAAACTAATCAGATCTGCATATCATTTCATCATAAAAAAATTCGTATGAAAAAAAAAATTCTATATCCGCTCTCATATCCTCTTTTGTGGATATTACCGCTGATTTCCTTTTGCTTTTTTGCCTAATGGATGTGTACTTACGGAAAAAAAACTGGGGAATGGGATGAGAGGATATGATGATGATCGAGAGAAAAACTAAAAAAGATGTATTTACCTACATGAAATACATTCTTTAAATGATACAAGTTTCCTTTTTTATTCATTACTGGATAAAGGAACAAGAACAGAGTGAGTGGATTAGTAAGTAAAGCCGCATAATGTTATCGAGAGCAATTTTGCAATATGTAAAATTATTATTATTTTTGCCTTCTGTTTAAAATTGAAATAATGGAAAAGTTAATTGGACAAAATTATATTTTTCCCCGAAATATTAGCCTTAAAGATGGCCAGATGCAATGGAGAAGTTCGTGTAACATGAAGTAAAGTTCAATCTAAAAGTAATCAGTTACGTAGCATTACTTATTTTAAATACTAATCTCATTAAAATAAAACCTACAATGATGAGGAAGTCAATAACTCATGAATTTTTATCATTATTGTCATTAATTTATTAATTGATTCATTGCTGAGGAGTGAGCCCCCTGCATGATTGTTTCTCTTTTCCAAAGCAAACGAACCCGACTGACTTAACCAAACCCAACCTGCTCCGTCGACATCCACATTCCCCCTTACTATATCATCCGTAAAGCTGAGTACACGATCAGAATCAGGGGAACCAACTAAAGCTGTCTGTACATCCATTACATTACATGCATACATATCTCCTGCTTATGCTTTAGATGTAGGTAAGTATATCAGGGAAGTGGGAGCCAATGCGGAGAAAGCTGACGATGATTACCGTAGAGATGAGATGCTCACCCCGAGAGAGGATTGGTCCTTTGCCAAGGGAAGACGGGATGAAAGGCAGGCAGCAAAAAAATAAAAGAGCTAAAGCATGGAGACCGGAGCGGAGAGAGGGAGAGCTGCCCGGGTATTATTTTTCCCTAATTCTCTTCTCCTTCCTGTCGTAGTGCCTCTGTAGGATAGGAAGGAAAAAACCTCCCCACACGTAACACATAAGTAGGTACATGGTAGTAGCCGTAGCTGTGGCCCTAACAAAAGTAAACACTGGCTATATGATATTATCACGTATACAATTCCAATTCATATTATCCCAATCACCAATGTCACCCTATCAATTTGCATCAGCAATCCAATATCTATTAGCTATGCTTTCAATTTAAATGGAGGGAATATATGAATAACTTTATGAAAAGTTGCAATGCACCTGCAATACAAATCATATCATTTTCAAAATGATCATGTCAACAGAAAGGCATTTTTCTTAAAATAATTTTTGTCACTAACGGGCCTATCAAAATTAGCTAATTGTTCCCATTTTTCGAAAATTCAAAATACTTTATCGCCAGAAAGGTGCAGGGTTAAAAAACTGAAACAGCCAACACGTTTCATTTGCTTACAAGCTCACAAAAAAAAGCCTGTAAAGCTAAGTGGAAGATGAAGAAGAAGCTGTAACTACAAAAAAGGTTGAAAACTGGCTGAAACATTTTTTGCCCATCTCCTTTCCAGTCACCTTCATCGCCATTCTGTCAAGAGAAAAAAGAAGCTAAGCTGGAAAACTTTTCTAGTTTTTTCCTTTCCCCGTTTCGTGCTATTTCCTCCAAAAAGAAAGTATTACAAACTTGAGATGTTCTGTTCATCTAGGAAAATATATTGATATAAAGCATATCCAAATATACTCTTACCTAACTAAACCCATATCTATCTATCCGTAAAAGAAAAAATAAGGAGAAAAAATCCATCTTCAAAAAAAGAAGAACTTTTTTTCTGGGGGTAAACGAGAGCCAAGGAAAAAGTGTAAGTAAGCGTTGTTCTGTTTCTTCTTTCTTTCCCTCTCACTATTTTTCTCTAGATAGTGACGACAGAAAGAATGAGAGAGTTTTTTTTCGTGTAAGCACCAGCACCACCAACAACATCAGAGAGAAAAAAAGGAAGATTTTCTCTCTTTTCGTATCACCAACATCCTTTCCCTCTTCTCCTCGCTCTAGCTACTTTTTTTCCCTGTGCGCACTCCACTCCATTCCAAGTGGAAACTCCAAAGCCAAGCCAGAGCTCTAGCTTTGCTCGCTCGCTCAGCCAACCAAAAGGAAAAGGGAGAAAAAATAGGAATAAGAGGGGAAAGTCATCACATCCTCATCATCAGCAACAACACTAGCACATCACCAGCACCAACAGCATCATCATCACCATCATCCTCCCAATTTATCATCCTGCATATAACACTGCACCAGCTACATAAGCATAATATATATCCTATCCTCTGTAAGCAGTAGCTTGAAAAATACGAAACAACCTTCCCAAAAAATAAAAATAAAACTCTCCCTTTGCTTTTGGTTTGGTGTTGGGTTGGCTTTCCCTCTTGTTCGTATTTTATCCTCGCCTCAACAACTCAGCTCTGGAACTGGAATGCTGGCTTCACATCACGATCACATCCCAACCACTGCTATAGTATCATCATCACATCACTATCACCATCAGCACCAGCAACGAAGGAAGAACATCAGCATCATCAGAAAGAAGAGAAAGATTGTATTTCTCTGCTCTTGTTCTTCTCTTGGAGCTCTCTCCCGTATATAAGAAGTGTATATCTGGAAGACTAACTTCATTAGTCACCTTTCGTTTCGTTATCACTTGTCACACAGACGGAGGAAGGAAAAAAAGAACCCCTATATTTTTCTCTCTTTCGAATGTCTGTCTGTAGGAGAGTCAATGTGCATGGGATGGATTTTTAATAAAGAGGAAAAAGGATACAGTAAAAAAGGAAAATAAAATTTTACACAATTTTCTCTCCTTTCCTTTCTTCCATTGATTCACACATGGCCAGACTTTGATTGAATAGGTGGTGGTGTTACAAATTCGTTAACATAAAGCTCAGCTCATGAATACCAAAAAAAAATAAAGAAAAGTTGAGTTTTTTTTACTTACTAACCAAGTCTCATGAATTGAATGAGTAATTTAAAGAAAAAAGAGTTAGTTTGGTGGAGGAAAAGTCAAAATTGAATCATTAAATACCAAACATAGGGATAATATGACAAGTGAAGGATAGTACTTATTAGCCGATTTATCTTCCATGAAGTCGGGAGCCAACATTAAAACTAATTTGAATTTGAGTCAATGTCAAAACCCGAAATAAGTAAAAATCGGAGAAAAACGTAAAAAACTTTATTTTGGTAAATGAATAAAACTTGTCGACTTTCTCCAAGAAAAAAAAAGAAACTAAAAAAGTGTCAATGACATAAGAAAAAAGGAAGGATCATCATCTCAACACATTCATCTCATCACTATCATCATTTTGATCTCCAACCCAATTCCTTCCAGAAAGGAGAAGAGAGAGAAAGCGGAGGAGTTATTCTCTTAGTGTGACGGGAACGGAACGGTATCACATAGTCAATGTGTGAGCTGCACAGAGCTTTCACTTTTTATACCAATCCGAGTAAGGAAGGGAACACTGCGCTGCACTGTGACTTGAGAGAAGATAGCCAGCCAGCCTCCAAGGAGAAAAATATAAAATAAATGTAATAAATTAAATCTTCTCTTCACCACTTTCACTCCCATTCATTCATTCATTTGAGTAGAAAAAAGGGACGTGTGTGTTTGACTGTGACTGTTTGTAAAGGAGTGAAGTAAGGAGTGGTGGTAAGGGAAGAACTTTTTCCCTTCAACCTTAATAAACAAGATTTATACAATTTTCGCCAGTTGATTTAGTTGATTTGTGTGGATGCAGAGGAAAAATCAAAATTTGAATAGGATTTCTTTATATCCAGTTTGTCATTTGATCTGATTTAATCTGTAAATGGTTATATGAACTGAACAAAGAATGCTACTTATTATCTGAATTAATTTCAGTTTGAAAACAATTAAAAAAAATATTAGCACAGACAAAACCAACTCAACACCAACTATTTTATAATGCAAACTTATTTTTCAACTTTGCATTTAATTTTTTTTTAAAGTGACGTTTTTTTTTAAAAATTCCATTGAGATAGTGAACGCTGGAATATAGACTGGAAGATTTTACTAATCCAACAACATTGACTTAAATACTGGGAAAGTGAGTTATTTTTATTTCCCCAACTTCAACATCATTACCACCATCGTCCACTATTGGCCCTACTGTTGCTGTTAAGAATGATAAGTTTTTATCCCAACTAGTCACCTTAGCCTGGACTACTTTCACCACTTACATACTCAACTAAATGATAATTTGATCCCTGCAATAACAAAGTCAAAGCCATGCAGCGAGTGAAAGTTGGAGTTAGAGGGTAGTAGTAATTGGAACACAAAAGGGAAGTAAATGAAATCAGCTTGACTAAATTTACTCTATTATTCCAATCTCTTCTCAATCCTCATATTCCTTTTTCAGATAGAAGGTGGTTGGTGAATGTGAATATATGTATATTAAAAAAACGATAGAAGTATATTCTCGCAGACTGCACATCTTAACTAACTAAATTAAAAAGGAAAGAAAGCAGAGCCCACTAACCCTGTGGATGGGAGAAAGTGGTCGAAGTCTCAAGATCAATATACATAACTTTGGATTTTTCTTCCAATATCATCCGCATCATCCAATGAATAATTTTTGTTGAATGAACAGCTCCACCAATTACGGGAGAACCACCTCATCTTTTTCTTTTGACTCGTGAAAAGAAACCAGTTAAGATTTTATTTTACTTTCCCTCCAATGAAAAAGTGAACTCGACCTGAATACTTAAAAGGAAGCTGAATACTGGTGAAAGGGAAGCAGAAGCAGATCCATTCATTTGCTAATATTATTAAGCGAACAAAAGGGAACACTTAGCTCATCCTTACCTAATCAGTGAAAGTCTGCTCTTGCTCCACTCTCCAGCAGAAGAAAGTGAAGCTGACTTGGGGAAAAGGAACGAAAAAAATATATCTCCCAGCTTACTACACACTACGGTAATAAGCGCTGCGTATGCTGAGAAGAGAGGAGGGAGAAAGTAATTGAGTTTAAGCAACGTTTCAACTTTTGGCATGCGAAAATAATGCAGTTAATTTAATCCTGTCAATTAAAGTGCATCATTCTAAAGAAAAAAGATTGAAGATTCAGGGTCGACCTAATAAATTTAATTAATTGAGTTTGGGTTCCTTTTGAGATAAGAAATATTGACATTTTAAACATAATCGTTTAAGAAAAAGTGGATTTCGACAAAAGGGAGAACCCAATCATTTCATCATTGTTCTCCACACAAACCAAAATTTCTGAATTCATTGCCCCATCCCGGAAGCCATTTGAAATTCAAGAGGAGACGGACAAGCAGCTGCAGAAGCTACTGCTACAAAGTAACCAGCTTTGGGAGGAAGCTGGTTTGGTGTCCCCGACCGGAACTCGTCATTTATTTGTCAGTCCCTCTTGTCCAGATAACGACTTCACGCTGGATCTCGACTACAGCAGCCGGGTCAACTACTGCAAGATGTTGAGCCAGTCAACATTTGCAAATAAGATGATGGATGAGAGTCGGTTATCAGCCGCCATTGATGATCGACTGGACATCAAAAGGAGTTCGGGTGGTGGTGGAGGAAGCGGCGGGGGGAATGGGGGTGGTGGCGGCGGCGGCGCATCTGTAAAATGCGAAGACTTTTCATCCCTCTACGGCATCCATTCCAGTGACGCGGCGCTGTCGGGCGCGGCGGGTGGTCCTGGTGTCAATCGCTCCCTGACCGATCATTCTGGTAAGGAATATGAATATTAACAGATTTTTCTTTTTTTTTCATTTTAAAGTGACAAATTTCACACTTTAAAATCTGTCAACCTTCCCATATCTCTCTCTCTCGATGAATTTCATTTTAAAGTCAAGGGTGCTCTCTTCAAATTGACATGTAAATTAGCTCGAGTACGCTTTTCACCAGAATGTACTTGCTCAAGAGTCCCCAGTTTTTTAAAGTTGGTGTTTAAAAACGTGACAAGTGGACAAGTCATCCTTTGAAACAAGTTGTCATCCACTTGCCCCTCCAAACTTGACTATTTTCGGAAATATTGAATTTCAAGTAGAATTTTTCAAAATGATTTTAAGGGTCATTGCTCCAGGCCAGTTTTACTTACGATTCCCATTGAAATTCAAATCGTTTATGGATTTTAAACAATGCTTACGTACAAAATGTTTAAATATATTCATTGGAAACTTCAAGTAGGAGCGTTTTTTGAATCTGTTAAAACTTCCCTTCAATTACGAATTAAACATGGAAATGAACAAACTACTTGTTATGAAGAAAGGGAGGAAAAAACTCTCCCGTGTGTTCCCTTCCCACTTTTTTTGTCCTCTCACAGCAAGGGAACCGTGCACTCACTTTAAAGCTCTTTTGTTATGCTAATCCCAATCCCTTTCCCGACAAAAAAAATTGTTCATCCGCATCTGCCGTCATCGCGTGCCACGCAGTTTGTCATATCATCATCATGATATCACCATACTTGATCCACACTTTTCCTTCCTTCACATTTTATGTCGGTGCAAGTATGCAATGCATGCACATATGTCTGTTTGGAGGACAACAATGGAGCAAGTGTTGAGTTGACGTTGACAAGGACCTATAGGCAGGGCATCATCATCATCGGATTATTATTATCCGCAGACACGTGCTTTTGGTCACAATACTTTGTCCTTGGTCTAAAACACATGTAAACATTAAAATACATGATTTGTATCATGTCATGTCAATACGAAAAGGTGAAAGGGTGGTCAATAATAATGATTAATTATACATATTTCTAACAATTTCTTATAAAATCTGTTGAAAAGTTGGCGTTACATAAAAAAAACGTTTTAATTGCAATACACATATCCGACAGTTTTCTGTTGTCCACAATTTAATTTGCTAATGACATTTGAAAATAATGGGAGGTTGGTCATAATTTGCGCTAATAGTACTTAATTTCGTAACATCCTTATCTGGAATAGGTTTCAGCAACCCTAAAACCAGATGTAATTGCAAAAATCATCACAATGCCCCATTGTTGTCCTAAGCAGACACACTAAAACTTGCTGCTCATGCGTACTTTGATATCATCGTTATTGTGAAGTCTGTATCAACATTGTTGCATTTAGCTACTGTTGTTAGAAGTGAAAGGTTGGAATGCTCGACGCGTCGGGCGCAGCGGTTTTGGGTGTATGGGGGATATAAAGCAGAACTTGCCGGCTGATCATCATGAAACTCATAGTTCTGGCGGCTAACACAACCCCCTATACACCTAAAACAGCTGCGCCCGACGCGTCGAGCATTTCAACCTCTCAATTCGAAGAACAGTACCTGCCCATTAAATATCAAAAATCTGTAATGCTAAACTTTTATATGCACTTGAGTTAATCAAGCCGACTGATTCCTTCATCTAAAACAATTTTTCCTCCAACCTCCATTCAAACCCGCATTTATCCCGCAAATACACCTAAACTGCCTGACCACGATAAAAACGAACACATTTTCCAGTTGACTACCTCGAAATAACTGTTAGAGACCCAAAACATTCCATTTGATTTCCCAGCAGCAATGCCGGCGCGGCGTCAGCAGCATTGTCGGTATGTAATTCACTTAATTATCTCTTCCTCTTCCCTAGCCCATACACTAATTAATTAAATTGCTGGTTAAATTAGAGCTATTAGGGAATGCTGGAGAACAAAAACAAGGAACAAGCGTATACATGCATGCATATATCTACCGAGATATATAAATACCTACATGCCTAAGTACATGCAAATGCAAATACTTCGTTCCTTCCAAACTGAAATCAACCAACAGTTGTGACTCTTCAAAATAAAACTTTTTCACACATAACTACCAAAAGAAGATGATGTGAAGTGAAAGATAATTTTTAAAGCTTCAAAAAAGGGACGACAAAAATGCCTCTGTCACTCAACAGCATACATAGGTATAAAGTTCTATTTCATAAGCCATATCTCATGCCTTTAACTTTCCAGTAGTTATATAATTCCTCTTTGTCAGTCTTTCCCTCCTTCCTTTGACAAGGAAGCTTTGGTAAATAACAAGCTCATTTGCGAAAACGCTCTCAAACCCATGATGATTCCAATTAGACTTGCCTAATTGGTTCCCTTTCACTGATGGCGAGTATAGTATTCAAACTCTATGCTTATGCATATAGTAGCTTGGTGTAGTAGACCTTCAAGTCAAGTCGAAGGGCTGGCTGTCAGGGAAAGGAAGCAATTCATTCCCCAAATTTTATATAAACCCTGCCTTATAAAATGAAGTAAAGAAAGTTGGATAAAAATGTATTGTAAAATGGTGAAAGCATTGGTGAAAGGACTCCCCATCATTTGTTTGGGAGAAAGGAAGAAAGTCTGCAAAACCAGTGCAGTGAGTTGAGTATAGTAGTGGTAGTTAATAGTAGTAGCAAGCAGTACACTGGTTGTCGTAATTTCATTAATTAGTAGTGCTAGCAAACGGCAGATTGGGTTAAAGCATTGGCTCCAAGTAATTAATAAAACGGGCAATTTAATTTTCCCTCATTTAAGTAAGTCTAGCATGGCTGGAGAAAGCGATGTCTACCGAAAGAAGAAGAGAAAGGGAAATTGGGACGATGATGATGATCAGAGTACAAATAACAGACAACAAAATAAGTGTCTAGGCATAATTAAAAGAGGTTATTTAAGTTCTCTTTATCGATGGTGATAAAGCTGATGATGGAGATGAAAAATACGATGATATTGGTTTGGCGGTTGTATGGATTGAGGTTGACTGTGGATGAATAAATAAGACGAATACTACCTAAGTCAATTAGGATGTTTTATTTAGTTTTTACTAAACGCTGCGTAATTGGTTTTGCTGCTTTCTCCTTCTTCAAATTTCTCTTCTTTTTAAAAGGTTCCTTTGAAAAGTAGCCAGCTGCTGAAGCCAATATTTTAAGAAGAAAGAAGAGTTTGAAAAGAAAGTTGATAAAATTTGATTTTCTGGATATAATTTAATCAGACTTGAATACATTGACGGATTGACATGTTTGAGTCGCTTTTGACTACAATTTGACTTTTCGGTTGAGATGTTGATTTTACCCAAGTAGGATAATTATGGTAATTTATGTATTTTTCTTTTTCTTTCCCAGGCCAAGAAGGTGCTTTCAAAAAACTGAAACCGGAAAACTCCACAGGAGGATCGATCATGGGATCGGGGACGACTAATCACAGCCACACACCAACTTCAACCTGCCCCACACCCGCGAGAAGAAGGCATAGGACTACTTTCACCCAAGTATAATTTATTTGCAATTTATTAAAAAAATCATTTCTTTAAGAAAGTCACTTGTATTTTCTCACAAAAAAATGCTGCAAACACATTGACGTGTGGCTTTCCGATTGTAATTTGTTGACTACAGGAGCAACTAGCAGAGTTAGAGGCAGCTTTCGCCAAGAGTCACTATCCTGATATTTATAGCCGTGAGGAACTGGCGAGGACGACCAAACTAAATGAGGCGAGAATCCAGGTAAGAAACGATGCTTTTGTATTGAAGTCGAGTCATTCGGATTATGTTCAACGGTCGCATTATGTCTATATGTCAGCTTCATGAACATATTATGGGAAGATCTGTCCATTCCTCACTCGAAATGGTAATGGAAAAGAAGCTAGAAACATCGAAATTTCCTTGCATTATCAAGGCATTTGCCAGTACCTTTATTTAGAGATCTTCTCAATGTAGCGTTTAAAATATTTCGTTTTAAAACCATATTAATATTTTATTCTCTCTCTCGCATAGCATTTTTTTCCTTTTCATCCAAATGTAATATCGTTGTTTCGAAATGAACCCATTTTAATTCCTTGTTATTTTTTTGATTAGTTTATTCCCCCAAAAAAATGGAGGAGGGTTAGTTGACTTTTCTAATAGAAACAACTGCATCGTTGTTGTAATCTCAATCATAAAATGGAGGGAGGAACATGAATCATGAATCATGAACATACTCTCTTCAGTCAAGTATATATTAAAGATCATATTTAGACACTCAAATTCTACCGCTTACTTCTTCATACAACAACATAAACGTTTTCCATTTACCTTCCATGTCATCATCATCATTATAGTATTTTTTCTTTCATATAAAAACTATGGACAAATCCATTCCACTCCACGAGAGGAAAAAAAATCTCGTTGTAAAAAGAGAGGAAGTGGAAATAGATGGAATGACGAGGAGGATAATGGGCTTGTTGACGGCGACGAAGAAAGTGAAGAGAAAAGGGCTGCACATTTCCATTGCTTTTTCCTACTACTCTACTCTGATGATAAAAATGATGGTCCTTACGAAGACGACGATGCGGACGATGATGATGATGATGATGATGACTAAAAAGGAAATTGAAAAATATTGGCAGCCAACTCAAAAGGCTTCCTTATTTTTCTAGATGAAAGCAACTTTCCATCCTCTTCCCTCTCTCTCCTCAACCAACTACGTTCGTATAAATAAAATGGGTCTCCTTTCCCCTCAATATTTATTCATGAGAGCTGAAAAAACATAGATAAGTAGTAAAGGAGAAGGAATCGTAAGTAAAAATACCTACACTTATTTCCGCACTCCGTTACTTAATCTTAAGTGCAGAAACTATTTACTTGCTACTTTTCTTCTACAGAAAAAAAATAAAACTTGAAGGAAAGCCCTTCTTTTTTTACCTACAGAGAAAGCAAGCACAAGCTTTCAACTTTCTCTTTCGACAAACTCGGGAAGGAAGGAAAAAACGAGATAAAAAACTATCAAACTTTTTACTTTATTCTTTCCTTCTCTTTCCCTCTCCTAAAATGATTTTTTATAACATGGCCGAGTTCTATTTACAGTTTAATTCCTTTCAGCTTCTTCCTGTTAGTTTTACCTTCCTCCATCCCTTTCCTTTCCTGGAAAAAATGAGAGAGGGAAAATTGTTTTCCTCTAATTTATTTTCCTCTTGTGGAGTTTTATTTTTCAACAAGGACAAGGGGAAAATATGGTTGGGTGGAGAAAGGTACGTAGTAGGATGGGAAGGAATATGAAATGGCAAATGGGAAAGGATATTACTAAAACGGGGGAAAGTTGATTCAAGTTTATAATGGAGCAATAATAATAATGAGGATGTGGAGACTAAATAAAAAACGAAAATGTAATGGGGAAACTCATCATCTTCATCCTTATTATCATGTTCATCATTTTCTATATAAAAAAAATATCCTGTTTTTGATGTGAAGTGCACCGCAAGATGAAGGGAAGCCACGATCATGATGATGATGAAGACAAGACAAAGATAATGAGAAACTTTTCATCCATATCAATTTCCTTTTTAAAAAATAAATAACTTTCTCCTGGAAAGTTCTCGGGGAAAGAGGAAAAGGTGAATCAAATCATATCATCATATCATGATGATGATCATGTGATGAACATCAGATATATGAGCTTATAATGATGAGCAGCTTCCTGAAAGTTTTTACCCATTTGCTGTCCCTTTTTACGGAGGTAGGTAGGTAGGTAGAAAGTTATTAAAAAGTTCAATTTTCTCCCCAGGACCAGGACCAGGGAAGCCCAGCCAAAGAGCCACAGAACAAGAGTTATCTATTTGCCTTCCGATCCTTCAATAAAAAAACCTTCTGGCTCTACAGCAGCAATGTTCTGGCTCTCCCTTCCCAAAAATTTATTGCTGGAAAATTTTATGCATGAACGGGAAGTGGTTTCGTTGGCTGGTTGGGATATGGGAAGCTAATCATGGTCATTATTATGAGAAACTAAATTTTCGGGTATTGTTGTTCCCGCTGCTGAAATGAGTTTGAGAAATATGGGATGGTTGCCTTACAGAACCAGATTGGACTAGATGATTGAAGGCAAACCATTCAAGTTTTGTAGCAAAAATTCCAATTGGATCTCCCTCTTCCCTTCTATTTATTTCCCCGATTTTCCAAAAAAATATACTATTCCACCCGCCCCGAATTCATTTATTCCGAAATATCCATTGTCGAATGTGTCATGGCATATTGGATGATGATGGTCTTCCCATCTCCTTTCAGACTTGACTGACTGACTGACAACTCTCACCCAGAAGAGAAATATGGGTAGAGTGCCAAGGCAGAGTTTTTTGGGGAGTGAATTTTTTTCTCCTTCTTCCTTGCTTTGCTTGAGTGTAGAGTGAGAGAGGAGGACATTAGACAGATACATTATATATTGAATGATGATGATGATGATATGATGATGTTGATGCTGATGATGATACATGTATTTTCCCTTTCATAGAACAAGCAACCAGGCCATGGCAAATAGAAAATAGAGGAGGCAAGCAAGAAGGCTAGAAGTAAAAGGCTTTCATGTAAATCTCCATTATTCCTAAGCTTCCCTTCCTAAATCTAATTTGCCTACGTTAAAAGCCCTCTTCTTCCTCTCTCTCTCTTGCTTTCTCACTCCACTCTCTCTCTCTCTCTTCACTTTTCAGTTCTGCATCCTCGACTCGCCTGTTCATGGGCATTGGAAGTGAGGGAAAAGGAAAATATCTTTATTTTATGTACATCCATCCATCCATGCTTCTTTCTTACGTAATATGGGAAAGTGTCCCCCTGAAAATGTATATAAAATGAGTGTGTAAGGTTGAGAGAGGAGACAGAGAAAAGGGGGGTCTAGGGCTGGTTTACGCTGGGACGTTTTTCGCAGGACCAAAATATGCAAACAAAATTCACGCAAGGACAGATCATCGCATTAACATAATTATCGCAAGGACAGATCATCGCATTTACA
>JAQGAI010000019.1:0-36008 GCA_034696905.1 Lepidocyrtus violaceus | reverse complement strand
CACAAATTTTCTTAATTCTTTTACCTTTCCTAGCAGTCCCAATTTGTCCAAGTTAACTCCATTCTCCCCTTGTCCCACAACTGGCTCCAAACCGGAAATGCTCACAAGCGCCATGTCATTTTCGCATGATGAGTCATCACCCAACAGCATTCTCCGCTTTTCCAGGATTTGGCAGTACTTGGTTGGAATGGATTGGGCAGTCTTTCCTTTAGTCGTCCTCCACAGCTTCAAAAACGCTTCAAAATCTGGAAGCCAATTTACAATTAAAAAATTAATTCAAACCTATTGTTCTGCAATACTAATTTTACTTAATTAACTGGCTTTTATTTTTTACCAGTCGGCTTCCCATTCGTGTTAAACTGCTTCAGTGCCTTGGTCACCTCCTCATAAAGATGAATATCCGGTTTGAACAGAAACATCCTCAGGTCCATATCCCGTGTAAAGACAAAGTCTTCAAATTTCTTGGAGTTCTTATCATCAGGGTCGTTATCATTATCATCATATTCTTCAAAAATGTCATCCGGATTTTTCACGCAAACCGTGTTGGGAGCCAGGTAAGCGCCAATGTCAAACGCCTTCAGCATCGGCAGCATAGATAGCTTGGCAAAGTCCTCCAGTTTCAGATTACCCACTACTTGGTCCACCTCCAGAGTGAAGACGAGGTCAAAGGCGTAGTACAGCTTTTGCCTAAAAAAAGTTGAAATTAAATTAAATCACACTCGAATTGATCATTAATTCTTCTGAAAAAATCTACCTTGATTTCTTTACCTTAAATCTTTGGAAATTTTTGGTGACGCAATCACAGCCACCCTCCGGGAACTGAAGGCCCTCTTCAGGGAGTAGCAAAGGACCAGCGCATTCCGAACCTCTTCGTCGGTAAGGGCAGAGGTGACCCACACCTGGTTATTCAGACCTTTAAAAGCAATTAAATTAAAATTAAACAATTTTCTCACATTGCCCCATATACCAAAACAATTGGCTTTTTGGTTGCTCTCGTTACCCAGCATCTCGTCCAGTCACCTCCAGATTAAATTGAAATGAAATTCGACAGTGTCTATTTGAGTCCGTAAAAGTTAATTAGCTTTTGTATATTTAATTAATATTTTAATTATAGTATTTAAAATTGAGCACAATCACAATTACACACATAAGTATATTTCTATATTATAGTCAACAATATGACAACAATGTCAGTCTCCAAGCCCCAACTAAGCTTTGTTGAACAAGCTCCTCTCCTCCGATCAGTTTTATTCAAATGATGATGCCTTCCGTACCAGGCTTCGTCAAAATTAGAATCAGGACATTCCAAACAAACATAACATAATAACAATTTTTTTTCCATGGAAGAAAACAAAGAAACCCAAAATTCAAAGTGCTTCCCATTTACAACTTGTTACGAGCTAGCAGCTTAGGATTAATGATGTCGTCATCCCGATGCGATCCCACAAAAATTAAAATTATCTCCCATCCCATGTTACCGTAAGTACCTAAAACACTATCATCATCATCTCTATTAGTTTTAGTTTTAAAGTTGCTTGCTCTCTTCATTCTGCATAATCCTCCATATTTAAACCTACATAATTGCACGTGTCCTAATTACGGGGTATGGTATAAGCCATCATCTTCCACCAATCTTCCTGTTTATGCGCGAGTTGTTGTTCATCTTGTTATTGACTTTATAGAAAACTGGTCACCCTCTTCTTCTCCTTGCTTCATTTTTTTTCCCACGATCCATCATCCTCCATAAAAAAAAATTGTTTTCCAACGAAAAGAAGTGCTGCTGCTCGCTGCTGCTCTACAAAATAAAAAAAACTCGAACAGTGAAGCAAAAATACTTGTCCTGACAAATTGCATAGCATTATTGAGGAGTAAAGTGGAACGTGCCTCTAAAAGCAGTAGACAAAAAATGAGCTAACTAATTGTAAGCTGAACAGATACGATGAATGAAATGGTTTACTCCGTCGAGATCGGGAACGGGATGTGATGTAGCAGCATCAACAATTTCTCAAAAGTAAATATTATTATCCCTTGCAATTTGCAAACCTGAATTGGGAATTATATAATAATTTTCCAGGATTTTTTTTGGGGGCTGAATAAAAAAAATATTTGTATTGCAATTTATTTGGTACCTATTGCGAAATATGAAATACAAAATCTTGCAGTTTTTTTGCCATTACAGAGAAATTGTTTATTTATTATCGAACAGAGGGATATTTATTGAACATTTTTGTAGAGGAATTGAAGGCTTTTCCTCGTGAAGCGTCATAGCGTCAATGTTGTTGCCTTTAGCAGGGTAATCTTAATTAAAATCAGAAACTATTTGTTTTTTGGTAGGTATTGAAACCAACGTAGGAAAAAACATGTTTTGGGGGGATTTTTGCAACCTCTCTGGAACCAATTTGTAGAAAATTCCCTGTGGATTGGGTAAGATAGGATTGCACAGAGTTGGAGAGGTCTATTTGCTTGGAAATTTTTTTAATTGTTTACGCTGTAGCGTTTAGCGTTTTATTGCTTGTTGACTAGCTTGCCTTGTGTCAGTATTACAAGCTTGTACAAACATGGAGTATTGCTGATAATGCTAAATGTGGGAGAATTTTCGAATCCTGCGAGATAACAAAAAAGTTTTACATTTGCAGTAGTAGTTAGTGGTAACTATAACTAGTTTTGAGAATTACGTATGTATATATGGCTTTAAATTCATGAAATATGAAATTGGTGGTTTGTTGGTTTGTAGCTGGAAATCTAAATAAAATTATCCCAGCGTCTTTATTGGGTTTTTTTTGAGACATTCGTCATTTGAATTGAAAGGATGATGGTAGTGAAGTGAGGAGGAGGATGATGATGACGATGACAACAGATCCAAGATAAGACTGTCTGGCTACGTCGTTTTTTACCCAGTTAATTAAATTAATAATGCAAAGATATGCTGCAAGTTATTAAGGAAGTCTTGTCCGTCCGTCCGTCAGCACGTTAACCCGAAGAGCGAGAACGGCTTCGAATTGTTGAATCCTGATTTCACTTGTGTAGATATATATAGCTACGGACAATATTTGAAGTTTGAAGATATAGTAGGCTAACCGAAAAAAGGTCAAAGTTCAAGGTCGAAAACTTTTTTCTTATGATTAACCCATATTATCATATCACCTTGGATGTTATTCTAAAGCCAATCAATCATGCGCTGACTTGAATGAGACTAATCTTATAACTTTTTATCATGTGACCCTCCACTTCGCCGCAAGTTATGTTAATAGTATTTTCCCCGTTTAAATTATTTCTCCAAATTGTATGGTCTAGTCGCTAGCGTCATCATTTTTATCTTGTTTTAGTCAAAACTGATAATGATAATATTGATAATCCATTCCTACTCCAAAGTCAAGTGAAACTTTGAAACTTATTTGTTTGCGTAGAAATGGGAAAGGTGGTTTTCTTCAAGACAAAGAGAAACACTTGGAGACGGGGGGGAAAACCCCGTGACTTCATATGTTTTTTCTATCCGTCCTCCGAGGAAGACCAGTTTGAGAATTTGGACCCATCATTAAATTAAATTAGTCTCGAGTGTCGAGTCTTCATAGTATCGGATGCTGGATCCTTGTTGCTCTGCTGTTGGTATGAAACTATCCGAGCTGACAATACGGACCTACCGTGGGAAAAAAAACTTGATAGTTTAGACAGACTACGCCGTATAAGAAAGCCCGGCGGGGAACTCCGAATATTTTGGAAAGTTATACAGTCCGGTTTTAAATAAATTTACAAAAATACGCACTAGATGGACGGAAACGTCAAAATTATCATATTTTTTATTATTTATTATCATCACAAGCGGATTTTAATTATAAAATAATTTAACGTCAGTTATTTATAAGTAGGTACTATTTTTAGATGCATTTTCCTCATTAAAAGGTAAGTTTCAGTTCAAAAAATAACTTTCCATTCTTTTAAAATCATGTTATTGTTGTTGGTACTGAGCTGATGTGACCTTGAGGAGGGTTCTCCGCATTCGAAATATTTGCATACTCTGTCTCCATCTTCTTAGGTCCATCGACTTCCATGAGGGCATCCCCATCCATATCATGGGAAACGGGTCGGGATGAAGAAGCATTTGTTGGAGGTTGAGATGTTGATTGAGTTGATGGCGTCTTGCTCTTGACATGACTGCTGCAAGCAACTGCAGACGCGATGGCAGGGGTAACGACCTTGGGCTTGGAGCCCCCGACAACACCCGGCTTGACGCCACCCGTTTCCCCATACCGTTTCAGGATTTTACTGATGCATCCATGAGAGATCTGAAGCTTTCTGGAGATAATGCTGGCTCTAACTCCACTCACCGCTAGTTTTACAACTTCCCAGCGGAGCTCCTCCGGGAAGGCTATTCCATTGACGAACTGTCTCCCGAATTTATTTACACCGACGTTCTTGTCCCAAATGGGCTCTGAGGAGCCTGATGATGATCCTGGTTGATTGGCGAGCTTCCCAACAGCAGCTCTTTTTCTTCTAATCTGGACACTGATGATGCGACGAGGGGCTTTGGGATCGGCATCCAAAATCTGACCTTCTTCAGCATCTATGTCTAATGGGATGGTGTCGGCTGCTATGGCTACATTTTCAGGTGGTGTAACTATGGGAGCAAATAACTTAATTTAGATCAAACTGTGCAGCTTTCAAATATTAAAAAAAAAGTTTCCAATCTGAGAACTTACTACAATTTTGCATTGACTCCGTTTCAATATCTTTCCTATTTATTGTCGGCGTATTGCGAACACCTTCTACCGTGGAACTGTCCCGGTTTTCGATGTCGGCTCCCTCCATCTCATCGCAGTGATCGTTGGGCGAAGGTGAAGTGGTATCTTGCGGGAGTGGAAGGTCATATTCATGATGATCTTCTTCGCCATAACTTTGGCCCGTTTCAGGTTCATCGTCGGGATGAGTCTTGATCTGAAGAAGAGACAATGTCCGTGCTGGTGACATGGTGTTGTTATCTGGCTCTTCTGTGACCTTCGTAACGGGTTTGCATTTTCTGACCTTGAGTCTCGGAAACGTTGCGCCCAACTTCCGCTGACCTTGATTAATGTCATTTCAAAATTCAAATACTTTAGTTTTCCTAATTAAAGTAGATTAGTAGATATTTTAATTGTCTAACAAATTAATGTAAATATTTTTTAAACTTCTTACATTTTTTTACCAGCTCCCTCCTAAAATCGATTATCTCCTCCTCCTCCCCAATCCCCAGTTGCTCCAGTCCCCTCCTCAACTCATTCATCCTTGAAGGCATCCGCTGCGCGGATAACATGACGTTCTTCAACGACCACAACTTCCAATTCAGCATCAGCTCAATGGACTTCATTCTATGGAAGAGCTCACAGAAGGACTCCATCAGTTTGGAACAGTCCTCACAAGACAGCAGACCAGCACTGAGGATCTGTTCGAGTGGAAACTGGAGCGCTTCCTTGTCCAGCAGATCTTCCCTGCACAACTTAGTGTCGATATCCATGTATCTTTCCAGTAAGAGGAAAAATCTTTTCAGTGAACTGAATAGTTGCTCGTGATTTGGATCTTTGTTAGTTGAATGAGCCAGTTTATTTAAGTCAACGCTATCTTTGTAGCAGATTATGCAAGGCTTCACCATTTTTCCTGGATTACAAATTAAGCACGGGTAGTTTAACTTGAAATACAAATACCGTATTCTCGCTATTACTGCGCGGGCCTCTAGTAGAGCGCGGGTCTCTATTAGAACGCGGGGGTAAAGGTCGAAAAATGTAATAAAGCGCGGGTCTCAAATACAACGCGGGGTCAAATAGGCTACTGCTTCATCGTTCTACCAAAAAACACCGTAAATACATGACGTGAACGAAAACGGTTCCTTAACGAATGTATTTTTGCACATTGTCGAAACGCATGGCATGATGTCCATAACCTGATGGATTGAGTGGGACCCACTACCGAAGTCGTCAATCAATCGTCATTTCATAACGTAATATCCCATGATATAAAAATAACATGACCCACGTCATAATAATTGGTAAAATTCTTCCAGGCTCTTTATATAGTTTTCAAGAAAGTCTTGTTTGGGTCAAAACCATTACATCATATCAAATTACGAACAAACAAGTTTTTCCAAAATAATAATAATTCAAGGAAAATAAATGCAAACGAAGATGCTTACTGCTGACTTTCACCGAAACTCATTTATGTCGACTTAGATTGGTTCCATGTATTTTCTCTTCAACAACTTTGGCATTTCGTTTGGTGTACATTTTTCGAAATTTTATATAACATGTTGGTTTGAAAAATACGTAATTTGGAGAAAGTATTCCCTTCTTCACTTTACAAATTTCGCATACACTTTTCATGCATTATTAAAATGCATGGCATATTCATACTAACGACGATGATGACAGCGATGACACAGTCGCTCATTTTTCATAACTTCCTAGTTTTTGGAACTGCACCATATCTCTTTTACTTTTTACTCTTTTTTTAAAGGATGTTTTCGTTGAGTGGTAAGACCAAGACCATCTATTTCTGGTTTTGGTAACTGTATCCGCACCGCACCCGGTTTTGCGAAAGTGGATAAGATCGTCCGATCTAGGTAAGTGGCTGCTTTTAGCGACTTCACTTCCTTCATTCAGTAAACGACCCTGACTTTCACAAAGGTTAAGTATATAAATAATATTACTTCAAGCTGGAATAAATACATATGATATGATATACACGTATCCAACCAAGCTATAAAATGGGAAGAGAAGATGCATTCGAAGAATCCATGAAAGTCCGTTCTACATTCTGATTTGGCAGTACAAATTAAATTGCAGTGGTACAGGCTCCCAGAACCAGCTTGAGCAGTAATACAAACATGCATATTATGCACGTAGCATGAAGTACGGTTAAATTTAGAATGCAGCTTCCGGTTCTCTCCCAATTGGCTCTCTCGGGGGAAATTAGCTATTGTATGAAATTGCCAACGTCATCACTTGGTGGAACATCTATTGTCTATTTGATTCAAGGGAAAGGAAAATGCATAATAATATGAAGACATATAATAGTAAAAACTTTTGCAATTTACGCTGCTACTGCCTCTTTGCCATCCCACCGAAGTGGCCGGTTACTTTGGGTTAGGTATGTAGTAAAGGGAGAACTCTATGATGCAAGCACATGCACTATGTATGTAGTTTCTACGAAATACGTTTGATGCTGTTTTTGTATGGTAGCAACTATTGACCTTCGTGCAAAGTCTTCCTAGGAGAATTGAAGGACTTTCTCTCTGCCATTCCTCAAAGTGTCATTCTCTCTGCCAAATAAATTCTCATGAGCGAATAAAAGTCTATCTATCCATGTCTAACTTTTCCAAGCTTGCTCAGTCCTTAGATATGGTGGTTCTTTCTAGTATAGTCATAGAAAAAACAAGACCAAACGGGCAGGTTTTGATTAAAAGTTCTGTTCCTATATCACATTTGCATACAATCAGCATCCTTCCACTGCACTGGAACTACTTTAATTTTATTGTAAATTGCTTGAAATTTATTTACCACGTTTACATGGATTTCGTATGTGTAAAGTCAATCTAGCTGAGCTGGATGCTGAGTTCCACCGAGGTAAACCTGCAAACACGTTGCTCAATTCAACCTCAGCTTGTCGCTATCAGCTAAATATGCATGCTATCCTTTGCACATCAAACTTGACATTTCTTTAACGATGATTTTACATGAGCCAAAAATTTAGTGAAATTCTGCATACCTAGACTATTATTAGACTTAATTCATGACAGACGTTCGCAAATTCCTTGTCAGTTCACATCCCGTGTGCAATACATGCACTGATCAACGGAAATTGATTTTCCTGCGATAAATTTAACTTTTACACAAAGTCTATCCAAGCCTAGACATAGTCCTAAAGTTTTAACTCCATCAATGAAAAAGCAATTGCATCTTTGCACCTATATGCATTTGTATCAGTAGTGTATCAGTAGCAATCCTTTGGTGATCTTACGTCATATTCAGTTTCCTGTTTGTATATTTTCAGAATGACGAGCCGCCTCGAACTTTAAGCTAACTCAGGATCAGGGTCTCAACCTCACATCTCATCCCCTACGACATTCGTAGCTGTTCTAGTCACATAGAAAAGAAAGTTATCTTCATTCATCATCAATATTATCATAATAATACAATCGCATTCGCATACACTCGTATTATGTACGCTTCACAAAAAGGAACAAAGTAGCTTCTTCGTTTCGGCTAGTTATGCGAAATGCAAGTTTGCTAAACAAAACATACTGTAGTAAAGTCAAAGAGAGCCTCTGATGCATGCATTGTATTTGCACAGGTTTTGGGTTATATTTTATGCATGACGGAAAGTCAAATAAGCAAAGCGCAATTTAGCCAGCAATCCCCCACCCTATCCTCACATCCTTTTCTTGCCAACTTAATAAATAAAGATAACAATGCAACACTCACACATTTATCTTTTTTTAATACTTTCCGTAGTATTTTCCCTATGCATCCCGTTTTTATGCTACTACCTACACAGGCAGTCTACAGAGTACAGACAAACATACCCAAGTTAGTTTTTTAAATGTGAAATGAATAGACGAATTGAAGAAATGTCTGTAACTACGGTCGCTCGGCTCTTCGATTCTGTCGATGTCGATACAAAATGGCAAATAATCATACGGCTATGCTGCTTTGCTTGGTACATACGTGATGTGATGCTTTATGTTCCTCTCCTCTTACACAAAAACCGTTATATTATGCTGAAGTCTTTACTTGGTATTATTTGATGCTGAGAAGGACGGATGGCTGCTCGGTAATCTACAACTAACTAACAAGTAAAGTAGTTAGCTACTTTACTACGTATTACACATTTCGATGCTCATTTCATTTCATGCCGGATCTTTGATCTTGTGTACGTTTTACATAAAGCCCATAATAAAGTCCCCCATCTCTCATTCATTTTTTAGTATGGTTGGTGGTTCCTTATCCCTGAAGTTTTTTTTATACATATTTCTTCTGTCCATGCAAGCAAAAGCAAAGGTGTATGTTTAATGTTCTATTCTACAGGAGATAACTGTACCCCACACATCGTCTGCATCGAGGAAAATACACGATGTGATATTACTATTACATATTACGCGATTGTGCATAGTATGTATGTAGTTTTGTGTTTTGTCTGTTACTTTTCTGTAACTTTTTGTGTCAGTCAGTCAGAGTAAGAATGAAAATGCCGATGCATGCACAGAATGAGGATTGATGATGGATAGTGCATAATATGCATATGGAGCAGCTGAACAAGGTAACATTTCGACAAAGCAAGACAACAACCATGTGAAATGTAATGTGTAGAGTAGTTATAGAGTACTTCCTTCTCTGAAAACCTTCTTTTTTTGCAATCAACTCTGTCTAAAGTAAATTGGTGTGAAGTGGTGATGATAAAAATATGATGATGAGGAATGAGGATCATGGCAAGCAATCGCATGAGAAGAGAGCCCTAAAAACGCATCCACCTTAATTTACAGTACACACTTTACTATTACACGAAGAAAGGTTAACTGATTTGCTTCAACATTATCCATATCTGTAGTATGTATTTGTGCGGTTCGTCGTTCGCTGTATAATGTTAACTTCTCTAGGCACAAATAAAATCTACCTTTAAATATAACGTGGTATTTTTCCAAGTCAGTGATTGTTCAATCGAAAGATATTTATAGTAAAAAAATAGCCTCTTTATCAATGAGGATAATGATGATATTGATAATATAATAGAGTCTAGGATCAGGTGTAAAATGTAAATTTTTTGTAAGCACATCATCATCATCACTCAAACTTGCATATCATCATCCATCACATTTTCGTTTCACGATAAAGCCAGCTGCTCGCAACAGAATAGAACTTTCCAAGTAGAATAATTTGTACAATTTAATTAAAAGTTCCTGGAAATGGAACTGGGACCGAAGTAAAAGTAGCGAGTGAGTGCTTGGCCTTTGATCCTTGATAGAAGTGGTGTGCATTTAATGATATTCGGAATATGTAACATGTAAAAAAAGCCTAATGTGATTTAATTTAATTGATATTCATAATGATTTGGTGCATTCAATAAGTAGTGTAGTTAAAGCTTGTAAAAGGAAAATAATTTTTTCTGTGAAACTGTCCTCCTCAACCCATATTTGGCACCGCATCGTTCGTTAAACTTCTCTTTAAAAACGTTTATATTTATATGGAAATAGAACCCTCTTGTTTTTAGCCAATGATATCTTCAGTCACACCACCACCACAAATGTACGTAATTTTGATTTAATTAACGATAAAGTAAAGTGTGGTGATGTTGTTGTATCTTACGGGTGCAGGCAAACGTCATTGAATCTTAAAGCTATTGGCTTACCTTTTAAATTGTTTGATTGTTTATCCTTATCCATTATCCAGATATCAGTATGTCCAGCTGATTGTCAGCTGTGTATGGGAAGGCAAATCGTAAATATAAACAGTTTGAGTTAACTTGTTACTGAGTACTGGTACTGAACTAAACTAATAGATTAAGTCGAGTCCGATGAGAAAACCGAATTGAATTCAATTTGTTTCACTCCCAAACGAACCAACTAACTAAACGCTCAAGGCCGAACGAAACCCCCACCGGATGGATATGCCGAACAAACGTGAAGAACTATTGCAAATACTTTAATGAAAGTTGATGTACCAGCAATCTGAGAGAAATAATTTTCTGAGACTGTAATGTTTCAGTTCCAGCATATTGTAAAACTAATCTGGAAGAACTTTCACTAGACTGATCTTAAAAGTGAAAGTACTTAATTTAATAGACTGTAGTACCTGCGGATATTTTTACATAGTTTATGCAATCTTGTGAAGTACGTTTAGATCGCGGTTCTTGTAAAATAGCGAAAATCGAAAATACAAAAAAATCTATGATTGTATAAATGTGCATAGTTTGTAAAAACGTAAGGAATTATAATTTTTACTGACGAAGAAAATAACTTCCGCTACGCTGCTTCTGTCAACGATTCGCATTTGTGACGGAACGTCAAAACTTGAAAAGGCTGCGACAAGGACGCCTTTTTGACCTTTGTATATTAACAATAATCTTCGGAACTTCCTCTGTCGCTGGACGTTTTGCCGGGGAAAGTAGAAAGGAAAGAGAACCTAAGTCTTGAAATCATGTCGGAGAATAAGGTAGTTGACATAATTCTACACTGCCAGAAGCAACTTAAGAAGGAGAGACTTCCTGAAGAGAAGGTAGGGCCAGTAATAACATAACACTTATAATACACATATTAACTCATTTATCCTATCGTTTTGAAATTCCAAAACTAACGTATGTATTTAATTTTTTTTGCAATATATTCATAGTTGCTGCACTACCTCGGAAGACTATCCAGATTGCGGATTACGGTACCTGATTTAGCCGAGACGGGAATTGGTAGGACGGTGAACTCCCTAAGTCGAAATGAGAGTCCGGTCGGTCAAGCTGCAGAAACCCTGGTACGGAGTTGGAAGCTAATGGTTTCCGAACAGCAAAGTCAAGCCGAAGCCCAACAACGTGAATCTGAAGAGGAGTCTGATTCGAACAGTGGTTCCTCAGATGAGGATGAAGATGAGTTAAAGATT
This sequence comes from Lepidocyrtus violaceus, assembly GCA_034696905.1. Lineage (NCBI taxonomy): Eukaryota > Metazoa > Arthropoda > Collembola > Entomobryomorpha > Entomobryidae > Lepidocyrtus > Lepidocyrtus violaceus. Next base: position 24,402 of record JAQGAI010000019.1, on the reverse strand, counting down.
GATGTTAAGGAACCATATGAAATTGATGAGCAGGTCGGAGACCAAGTAGAAGGAGAACCTTATCAAAATGGTCATGCTGCTAGTGAAAGTGGACCTGAAAATTCCTCGAGCCAGAATACGGACTTCGTTGAAGAGGACGAGGAGGATGATGATATCGAGGATCCTTACATGGATGGTGGATTTCTCGACATGGCTAAACTACAGACAGACGCTGACGAAGATGACGAAGAGGAGGAGGAAGATAATGGAAATGGTATGAAATTTGAATTGATTTTCTTTTGTTATTTGAACATAAAGTATTTGTTAGGGATTAACATAAAGTATCGTTGGTGTGGTTGGATTTTATTGTGGAATTTAATAATTTGTTTCTTGAACTTTCTTTCTACCATTAGAATCTGATTCAGATTCTTCAGACCGTTTGCGTATCGCAAATGAAGAACAGAAGCAAACAGGACGGGAAAGTGAGAGCCTCAGAGCAAGCCCGTATATAAAACAAGAACCGCTGCAGATGAAAACGGAAAGTGAAAACATCAGAGAAAATATATTTATCACACAGGAACCACCGCAGATCAAACGGGAAAGTGAGAACCTCAGAGCAAATCCATATAGTAAACAGGAACCACCATATATGAAACGTGAGACGGAGTCACCCCCATTGGATTCGCCACCTTTGGAGAAAGGAAAGGAACACAAATCCTCTAGTGCAAAAAGTAGTAGTCATATTCAAAGTAGTAGTTCAGCTAGCAAAAGTCACCACCACGAGAGATCCAGCAGTAGCAGTAAAAGTCATTCATCGAGTTCCAAAGAATCCGCGAAGGAACAAAAGTCTCATAAAGAAAGCAAAGAGCATCGCTCTTTAAAACATAGCGATCATAATTTGGAAAGCAAAAGCCGTCACCACCATTCATCCAAGTCCCACCATGAAAGGGAGAAAACAAGCAGTAAAGATAAACATCGTTCCAAAGAAGGCTCCTCCCACCGGGAATCTAGAGAGAAAGAACGTTCGACAGAGAAAAAGGACTCCACTACTCAGAATCGCAGCAGTAGTAATTCCAGTACGCATCTCAGCAAAGACAAAACTCGTGATATGTCTTCCCTAAAATCATCTAGTCCAGAACGCAAAAAAGCTGAATTACACGAAGAAAGGAAACGCAAAGAACCATCGGATAACGAATCGTCTACTTCGAGCAAGAAATCTAAACTAATTATAAAAGAGGAAATCGATTCCACTTCAGGTGTGAACTTTTCCGATGTGTTAGGATCGTTAGATGTACCATCTTCATCACCTTCTAAACCTAAAAAAGTGAAGAAAGAGGAACATGAAAAGTCGCACGATAGACATGAGTCCAGGAAAAAGAAGCACGAAAAATCCAGCAGCAGTGCGAGTAGTTCAAAGTACTCACGGGAACGGGAGGGGAGTAGCTCGAGAAAAAGTGAGAGAGATTCAGAAAAGTCACCGAAAAAACCAGTCCATGCCAAACTTGAGTCTGTGGCGAAGCCTGTAGCAAATATCAGCCCAAATTACAAACCAGTGAAGCCCACTCTACCCGCATTTCCTCGACCAAGTACCAGCAATGGCAGTTCAGCAACTTTACTGTCTCATTCTGATTTATCCGATCTTGGTCATATTGATTATTACGAGAACAATGAGAGAGAGACCGCGATGTCTCAAGAAGACGCTATTAGTACTATGTTATCTAACAGAAACGCCAGGTTAGTGATGTGATAATTAAAAAAAGTTCGGAAAATTTATGCATGATATAAAATCATTTTTTGAAAAAAGAATCCCCTCATCTAAGTCACACGTAAAAATGAACAAGCCCAACATGGGACTTACCATTAGGCCTTAACATTGTCATTTAGCTTGAGACAGCACTGGGACTTAGCATGTGACAAATTTAATATGGGACTTAGCATGTAAAATCCTCCTTTAATGCTAAGTCGTTTGGGAAGTCCCATCCTATAAACCCTTTCAGACTGAAACGATTCTTCCTCCAACAACCCTCCAAACTACTCCAAAACCAATGCCACCGTAGACAATCTTACAAGACTTTTTGTACGCTGGCAGCCCTTGGCTATCTTATCTAATTCTAGTGAAAATGTGTTAATTTTTAATTTGCAGATCAAAGGTTTTCTCGGGAGTGAAGTTAACTCGTCGGGGAGCACTACCATCGCTTTTTGACCTTTGCATGCAAGTCATCAAGGATAATATAGGTGATTTGGGTTATACTGGCGGGATACCTTATGACATTTTGAAGCCTGCACTTGAAAGAGCTAACCCTCAGCAACTGATGAGCATTGAAGCGCAAAACGATCATTTAATCGGTAAATTAAATTAAATCGCAAATTATTCACATCAAATAAATACAACCGACATGACATTTAAATTTATTTATTTAAATATTACTTAGGCGAAACTGATGAGCTATGGCAGTTCCATTGCAGACGAGACTTTCGAGAAAAATGCCCAGGGGAGACGGAGTCCTGGAGAGATTTGTATGAGGTAACTTTGATTATCTATATTCATACAATTGACATTCTACAATCCTCCAATAATCTATTCCTCATCAAAGCAAACATTTCATCTATGTATTATCTATTAATAGAGATGCAAAGACGGGCAGCAACAAAAATTCGAGCAAATTAGAAAGAAAATGAAATTGGATATGATGAAAAGAGAAACTGCAGAGCCAGTCAGGAAAACCAAACTTGCATTTGTCGAAACAACTTCTGGACCCAGATATAGTAAAGAGAAAGCTCAAACGGTATGCTTACTGAATACTACTATTTTAAATTTTAAACACACGTTTTGAAACAATAAGAAATACTAACGATATTCGAATTGTAAAACTAATACCTACTGTTACAGATAAAAAATGGAATGAAATCATTGAAAATCAAGGAAGAGAAAGGAGTTAAGCGAGGCGTATCTTCTAGTGCCAGCGCAGGCTTCAATAATCCAAAAATTACAGGAGATCCAACCAACATAATTGTTCAAGAAGCTTCCGTAATAATTGCACCGGGCTCCCGATCAGGTCACGCCCCAGCTCCTCCTGCATCTAGAGAATCGACAGCGAAACTAAAACCGAAAAAGGCCCCCTTAATGCAGAAGACTATGAAGTTAATCAGATCCCTCAATCGAAGATAAAGACTTGAACCATTTTAATTTTAAAGACACTGCGCATTCAGTGTTTATTTTTATTTTATCCTTCACCCTTTTATCATCACTTTTTAGTGGCATATACATTGTTATTTTTATTACCATTGTTTTAGCGTAACTACTTGGTATGATAGGCTCTGAAAGAAGAGCGTTTGTCTTCAAGTAACTGTTATTATTCTATAGTTTACACAAAATTTAATGTTTAATGCATGTAAGATTGTATAAGGCATGTCTTGTCCACATTATTTCTTCGTTCAACTGAGAAACTGAACTAGAGACTGGTACTGTTGTGTCCATTTTACTATTATCGAAAGTATAATATAATATAATAAATAATTATTATTGAAACAAAGTCATCTATACTTATTTGTTGCACGTTGGTTGGAATTTGGAACCAAACCAGGGAACCTCCCTTTTTCCTGGAATTTCAAGTGGAGATCAACTAAAATACAAGGATTTTATTAACCATAATACAGATGCCAGTCCACTTACTTGTGACTCTGTTATGTTTTGTTACTTAACTTCTTTTAAGTTAATGCATAATGCATTTAAAAATCCACCATCCCTTACTGCTTCAAACACCTTCATATCGTAATGCGATTTCCATTTCATGAAAGTTAGTCATAAACAAAATGGCCAAGAAATAATACACAGATCGCAACCTATTGATATTCTACGAAAGTTGTTCAAATATTTATTAGTCATCGTCATCAACAGCCCTTGAATACGGCTGTACCACACACAAAGGTTAAGTTGGCTTTGTTTTAAATGGACTGGACTGGGATCTTTGATAGCTGAAGTCGTGCATAACGTACGTACCCTCTTCGACCTGCAACCCTGTAAAAGTACGGAAAATTGATTCTCTGGATACCGAATCCAGAAATCTTGCTACACTGGTTACATTTGGTCATGTCATGAAGTAGGACTTACCTACTTGTAGGTTAGGTACCACCACCGTTTTTTGTTTTCCCTGCTAGTGAGTCATCAGTACTAGTAACTAGTATGGGAAAAACAAAGCCTTTAAGTACTTTCAAAGTTTAGGAAATTTTCCTGTTAAATGCATTTATCTACCAACACAAACTGCATGAACCTGGACTGAAGACAAGGAATTAAATAATAGTAGCAAATGTTGTAATAAGTTGTAAGCATCTTTAACCGTACAATGCTGAGGAGGATGCTGAAACAAATTATATGCGTACATATGGAAAACAAAATATTGCTCATTAGGGAAGATGTTGTTCTTACGCAATGGTATATTACGCTTATAACATTTACAATTTTTGTAGTTTACTCATCCTGGATATTTTTCTTTCTTTCTTTTTAATTTCTAAAAATAGAATCATTAATCCGGTTTTGTGTTTATGGTTTTTTTTTGCAATTTGTTATTGTGTTCATCGTTCTTTCGGTTGAAGCTTTGCATTGGGGCAACCCGATATTTTGTCAGTTGAAGTAAAAAACGAGTTTACTTAGGAGCGATTTAATTGAAATCAAGCTAATATTTATTTGACGGATAATTATATTATCAATTTATATCATTTATGTCTGCCACATTTTCCCACATGGATCATTGTTTTACGTAGTGTTTCAGGATACCTCTAGTAAAATTATTCGAGGTAGCATAAAATTCGTGTGCCAAATCGGTTCGATCGATGGCAAAACGGTATCGGCAAGGCAATTCTTCAGAGGTAATTATAAAGCAATTACTACCTAAGATTTTGTTCATGCACACATAATGAAAGGTTACTCTCACGCTAGATATAATCTCTGCTCGAGTCGTCAACTGTCATTAGTTTTTTTTGTATTGCTGAAGTTTGAAAAATGTTAAAAGTTAAAATGAAACTGATACCTATTGTTATAGATCTTTAGCTTTCACATAGTTAGCTCACAGACTGATGCAACTAGTTTGCCTTCGTTAAAAACTAATTTAATGAAAATGTCTATCGGGTTAACAGAGCCAATTCTATAAGCCAATGTCAGTATTTTTATATGGACACTTAGCGTTATTTAATTATGGCAATCGAATGAAAAAGTTATTAACATGAATTTATACCGCCAGCAATACGCTTTTAGAGGGAAACATGATTAGGGGAATCAGAATTTTATCTATATTATTTAGCGAAATAAAATAATGTTGTATTTTTTCATATCCTTAAGTAGGTATTTTTATTTTTATTTTTCATAAAACAAAAGTAAACTCCCTACTTATAAATGTTAATGTGACTTTGTTGCTGGTGGATGAGTCACCCTGCTACAAATAGTTTCATGAAAAACACAGAGAGCGATCTCACACTGCAGTGATGCATGCTCTCTTGAGACAAAGAAGAATGAACGCGTCTTTGTATTCATATGCTTGTAAGCTTTTCTGGAAAATCTTCTTTTCGTTTTTTCGGAGGCTGCCTGCTTGCTGATGGTAGTCCATAATGAAGGCAATATCGGGTCTGGGTCCACTTCACTCTGCCTTATAATAGTACCGAAATTATGGCCAGATTTTCCTTTTCTGAATTTTGAAATAATTAGTTTCAAACTTTTAAATAGCTGCCGAATCTCATCGAGTCATTTTATGCACCTTTGAACTTTGCTCATCCTCTACTGAAATTTTGAAATCCCTGAAAAATAGATACCATGAGTAATAGTTTTTAAGCATGGACAACGGGAAAAAAATAGTTTTGCAGTTTACTATTTATAAAGCTAGGGTATGTAGAAGGACCCATATTTTTTACAGAAGGATTTCTTCGCTTCATGAAAATTATTCATCCCTAATCCTTACATTTTCATTGCATGAAGTATAAACTGGTGTATGGATTATGGACTAACGTTTACTCCCGAAAGCAAAGCAACCAACAACCTCAACTGATCTGAAGCATACAGTCTCTACTTCGTTACTTTGAAGTATCAACGGACTTGAGACTACGACTGCGACTCGTGACACATTCTGTCGAGAACAAAAAACTGAGATAAGGATTTCCGTTCTTATTTCTCTGTAATGCGTATTTATTCCTTATGTTGTTCGAGATAAGAAAATCATCAATTTTTTACTTTGTAGAATAAAACGTCTCGATCCACGTTCCGCCCAATCACCCTCTCCTAATCATCTCGTATTTCATTAATATTAAAATATTTCCAGCACAAATAATATATGCTTAATTAAGTATAGAGGACTCATATTGGGTCGGCATGTCCGTTGTGAGCGAGGCGCGTATGTTAAGAGAAGTCACCATCAGAATAAATCGATTATACGTTTTATTACTTTTTACTGTAAAATAATTATTAATATTATGACAAATATATGCCTAATTATGTGTCCCAAGCTTTACGAGTAAATAGTAAAGTAAACAAGTTGGAAGAAACAATGTCCTTTTCAAACTTTTTTCCTTAGGCATTTCAGGCATAATGAATCAAAGTAAGCTAATCTAAATTTCCAATATACTTGGATGCCTATTGCTTTCCAATCTACGAAACATGACTTGATAGCGGTCGTAAAAAGTGAGGGACAAAATATATCTCATCAACCCTAGTAAACCATGGCACGGATAAAAAATAATCATATTTTCTACCAACATTATAGCCGGATTTATAGCTGGTACCATTATTTGGGGGGGGGGATGGATGGATGTAGTGTGCGATATGCTTTATCTTCCCACTTTTGTAATAGCATGCTTCTTTGCAACGAATGAATTATTGGATGTTTTTCAGAGGAATTATGATAGAAAACTAAATACGTTGTTAGCTCTCTTTTAGATTCAGTTTTACTCTATCAATCTACTTGTGATAGTGATTTGCATTTTGTCGTCTATCTAAAGATAACGTAGTAAAAAAGTAACGTTTGCTTGGCTTGATAGTAAAAAAGCACCACGAAAACCACAAAATTCTCTTTTAACTAAAAGAAAAGCATGAGGTTTGGGGAGGCGGTGGTTATAATAATGCATTTTGTTTGGGGTAAGTACATTTTAAAATTTGTCCATGATTTCCAACCCCGTCTAATGTGTTTCCGTATCAATCGGCCTGAACGAGTGAACATTCTCCATCGCAGACCAATGAATGCTCCAGCAAGTAAGTCACAGCAGTCCGTTCTGACAGTAGTCTTCCAGACGCTTTTCTCAAGAAGCAAGATGTACCAATAATATGTGTACCTAACTAAAGTAAGGTTGCTTGGATTAATTTCTATGCACACCACCGCATCATCGAGATGAGGATGGATACACGCATGCATGAAAGGATATTGGAAATGACTATTGCTATTCCACAAGTCAAACTCCTTCATGGCATGCTTGCTTGCAGCAGTAGCATCATTTACGGCTTGGGTTGCTGCTTTCCACTCATCATGATTTTTCTGTCTATGAATATGAATATGATGATGATCTACCTCCCATAACCAATACCAATAATCATATCATGCACACCCGCAGTTACAAGAAAGAAACCCTAACTGCTCCAACAACTTACTTTTTTTCTAACAAAACTCATTAAACTTAAGCTCCAGTATTAGCCGTATCTAGAAAGTGACAAATTCATCAAACTTGTCTGGGATGATCAGTTCTTCGTCATCCGCTCCATTCTCTCCATGCGACGCGACCCTAGCTTGAAGTAACTTTTTTTCGAAGTGACTTTTATGTGTCTTTCCTTCTCCATGCCATGCATCCCCATTCGTTTTCCACAACTGCGGAAAGAGTATGAACTGTGAGAGTACTCATCCCCGAACAGTCTCGGATTAGACTGAATCTGAGATAGAGCAGTAATCAAGAAGCTCAGCTCCTGTTCCAGTACTTTATCTCATATTATAAGATCCTTTAACGTATTATTATCAGTTTGACATTTAATTTTTTTTTACAATAGTGGATAAGGTGTCCGTGACATTATAAGTTATCATTATCATTAACTTTCACTTACGGTTTTTTTAAGTACTGAAATATTACAAGATAATTACGGTATCGTATCAGCCATTTTAAACGAGCGCAGCGTGAAGAAGGCCCTCAAGACTTTCTCAGCAACCATTTTCGCACTACAGGTAAGCCAAACACTTTGATCTACTCTCCTAATTTTTTATAAATTCTGCTTTTGACAATCTGAACTTAATATTGTAAGGTGTAATTCTTCTTGTCTATATTATTTCATTTTCTGTCAAATAGACATCGATAAACTGATGACTGATTCATATTGATATTTTTGATCGTTACTGTGAAAGTAGGTAGTTTCTAAATTTGCACTCGATAATTAAGATTGATAGGGAATTAAGTACATATTGATATCTTTCGGAGCATTCTGAACCAGGAGAGAAAGAAGGAAAGTAATTATTACGCATACATAGACATACGGCATCCCCGTGGTTTAGCAATCACCATTTTTTTTTAGGAATTATGGCATTATTGATATTTAACTTTTTATTTTACAACTTCTTTTCTCTTTACAGTATTTCGTTACATAAAATTGTTTCAGCTCATCAACACATCACACTCACATCTTCAGAGCTTCCAGACAAATCTCATATTAAATATCGTCATAATTGTCTTCTCCTACATTCTTTTTAAAGTATAATCTTGACATTGATTTAAAAACAAAACATTTTTCTGATCACATTAAGTTGAGGAGAGGGGTAGACACAGACAGCAGCATCTTAGGTTTTTATTATTGTCGATAAATTTTGAGGCAGTCTTTATAGGCAACAGATTTTTTGACTGGGACGATAAATAAAAACATACAAATATCAATTAGACCATTTTACATCAAACCAGAGCCATAATTATGCATATATGTGTCGTTTCGTTGTAAGTAGAATTGATATACATACATACGCAGGCCAGACCAATCTTAAAAGATTTTATTTGTCTTATCGTCCCCCTTTTAGCCCTGATAAGATAGGCATAGCACATTCATAAGAAGTATGTATGCGTATACTGCTTAAAAATTATATTATGGCAGGTCGTTTGTTTATTACTACAAAGACAGACGCAATTTTCGTCTTGATAATAATTGTTATTATATTATTATTATTATCATAATTAATGCTGCATCTTGCATTGACACTTGACTTTTTGTCTCAACTTGAGATGAGTCTCGTTTCTAATAAAAGATCAAGCAGTTTTCTATTGACAGTGAACTTTACTAGCAATTGATGATACCTATTGAGGAGCTCGTAAGCTCCTGGAATAATGGCTCGTTATGGGGAAGTTTACGAATCGTTCGTAATGAAGAGGAGGATACTATTACGAACATTATTTGTGAGTGTGAGAGTAAAACCTTCAGACTTTATGGCAGTCATAGAATTCCATCATTCAGCCAGCCAGGTCGGGAAGTTCAGACTTTTATTGTTGTTTATAGTAGTTGTGGTGCATATTTCGGTTTGTTGAAATTGGCGAAAGAAAATCCATCCAAAAATTTCCAGGACGTCTCAAGGGTAAAGAAAGGGGCTCTCACGCAGAAGTCCATGCTTATCTCACGATCCACTTATCGTTAGTTGACAAGTGCACGTGCAATATTATTGTTGATTTTAAACTCGCGTCAAAATATACTTATGAAATCAAGTAGCTATTTCGATTTTCATTTTGTAGCCAGCGTCTCGGACGTTTGACTGTGCAATGATGTATAATAGGAAAATATTTCATGTTTCCGTCTTAAATGATATCCAACAATTTTTTTCTTAAACAATCCACTACTGAAGTGTAAAAAAAGATCATTATTAGCTGAAATAAAATGATGGAATCATGTCTGTCTGAGAATGAAGGGCCATTTAAAAAAATACGATGCTATATGTGGTTACATTAATGCCTCTTGCATCACGAAAAGTTTTTAGTGATTATAACTCACATCTTCTTTCAATTTTGTTTTACACAACAGCTCTTCATGGTATAATAAATAAGATGCATTACTAACTCATTTACTTTGAAGGTTTCTAAAGCTCAAATACTTACTATAAATCGATGCATTAATTTCTCGAAAAAATGGATCTGGGAAAAGTTAAAGAAAATGTCGACTAAGAGCAAGTAACAAGAAAGAGTCATAGGTCATCCTCATAAGCCTTTTTGCTGTCTCCAGTTGGTAAAAAGTCAACTTGACGTAGTTGATCCGAGAGACTTCTCTACTATGTATGCTCATATATTGCAGCAGCTTTCTATAAAGCCCCTATAAGTAAAAGATATAAATATACTTTTTACAATATCAACGTATGTTTGCATCCGTACATGAAATACATACCCAATGTCAAATTTAAAAGTTTCGTAGGTTAAAATAAAAAGCTATTGAAATGATTGATTTACTCCGTGTAAAAACTTGCATTAAATTTTGTGACTTCTCATGTCTTTATACGAGTGTCCTTAGTCATTGCAATTCAATCGAACGAACAAAACTACAATGATAATATAATTCATCAGTTTAAAAAAATATTCTGACTGGGGATTCTTTTGCAATCTTCACTAAACGTTGACACTGATTGCGACTTCCCATACAATACGGGACAACCCCATCTGCCCGTACTACAACATCCTCAAGTTGCCCCGTAAACCTTACATAGGGTTGCCCTGCTGATGTTATTCTTTTGCGTAGAGTTCGATGCAATCCCTTCCTGGGGTTGGTTTTTACCAAATTCACTCTCCAGGGCTCAGTTATGAAAGCAATAAACATGTTACCAAAGTCATCATAAATTTCATAAAAATCCCTTTTCCCAGCATTTTAAACGAGTACGGATGATCCCTTTTCAAAGTTGAGTTCCCTTTCCCAACCATCATATCATCCCCTTCCTTGAAGATCAGTTTTGTTTCAAGAAGGGTTAATATTGACAAATGCAGCGTTGTAAGATGTGTAGGTATTTGATGAAATGTTGATATCATCATCACAACATAACCCTCACCCTAACAAAATCCTCATATGCATAAACTATTTTGACGTTTGAGACAGCTTTTAAGGTTTTCACGATTGATGACCATCGTCCTATTGTCTTTGTGATCAGTTTCTTGTCTTCATTTGATGATTAATTGGAAAGTTGTTTTTATCTTGAACTTTTTGTTTTGTTTCTGGCTTCCTGAGTAATTAACTCAAAGAATGGAGGCATTCATAGAAACTGGAAATCAAAACTATTTTGACGTTTTCTAGTAAAATATTTTTCCGAGATTGTTGGTCGTATTTGATTTTGCACAACAATAAATAACCGCTATCGGCTATCCTCATTCACGTTCCATCCCACCCGCTAGCTCGTTTTCGAACTTGTGTGATTTGGAAAACCATTTTTATGTATTCCTGATGCCTGGGCTTCTTGAACCGTTTATATGAGTGGTGACGTCACTTAAAACTCAAGTACGGGTTAAAGGCTAAAATCAGATCATACACCAAAATCTATATATCTAACAAGTATTGCCGACACTCTTATAATTAGTGGCTTACTGGCTACATTATGAACATTACTGAATATTTCTTGTTTTCATAAACTGCTTGCTCTTAAATGATGCGATGGTTGTTTCAGTTCCATTTCATAGTTAGAAGGTTAACGCAGGACATAGACCTGTCCGCATGTGACATAATATATAATTAACTATTCTATTCATACTCATCTCATGTCCATAATGAACGAACGTTTGATGATATTCTTGAAATTATATTTAGCTTACTCAATAACTAATACTTTGACATTTTAATATCCTTTATTGCTTTGGATGGGAATTATTATTGGAGGACAAGAAAGTAGCATGGTTAAATCTATTCCTTAAATTGAAGAGCGAGTACGATCATGTCGTGTTTCTTCACTTAAGCTGTTCTATAAGCCGTTAAATTAAGCCGGTTGAGAATTAAAGCAAGTATATTGGGATCTGTTTAAGTTGTCCGTATGCTTTGGGTAAAATATACATGGATTACTACTTTTGTTGGGTTTACGTTATACTAATCATGATTTTATTCAATTGAAGATGTATAAATAAAATCACACATAAAGAAAGAAACAGGCTCATAATTACTGTCCATTTTAAAGTCAGTTATAAGGGCATGGGGACGTGTAATCCCATATCCACATGGGTCGGGAAAGCTGCTTCATAATTAAAGGAAAAAGTAGGTATGAAAGCTTTTTCACAGTATATCTCGTTTAGGGATGACGATGATGAGTGGAGGAATCTTATGATGTCCATATAGTACGGATTTCATAGCAAGGGCAATAGGTTATTCCCATTAACATTTGGCATCTGTGTGTCTTTTGTGAAATAAATAATGTCAGTCCTGCTTGTCAATGCAGAAGATGATCAATTTACATTTAAAAAAGTCTTTGCAACCAAGAACATTGCTACATTTTTACCTAGACTCAACTCAAATGGGGGTGCATGGAATGAAAGGTGTTTTTTATTGTTGCTTATTTTTTTCTCTGCTTTCTTCATTCAACACAACCGAGTCAAACGTTATACTTAATTAATGCGCACATCCTCTTGGATGAAGACGTCACCAGAAAAATCTAAAATAAATCTATGAAAAAAGCTACTGAAGAATGAAATAGAGATGTCAAATTTGCATTAATAGTGTCAACCCTAATAGATCGAGCAGACTTTCAGTCTCAAAAATGTTTAGTATGCAAAGTAATTTCCTATACACAGATAACCTAACCTAGTAGCTGGTAAAAATACTCCCACCAACTTCACCTTACAATGAACCTAAACATCTGCGTCTTTCCAAATCTTAAGAAATTGAATGAAAGAGAATCGGACTACTTTTTAATAATTTTGTACTGTACTTTTTTTAAACAGAAATTTCGATATTGATTTAATTCATTTGCATTTTTAGAAAACTGGTCTAGGCTCAAAATTGTAAATAGTGAGGTGCATATATATCTCTCTAAATGAAACTGAATGAATAGGAAATACCAAAAATCAGATACCTAAACAGTTGAACAGAACAGGCCAGGCTTATCTTTAGGTTATTAAGAAGCACTACAAATCAATTGTTGTATGGCAGATATCACGGTACGTACTACGTACTCTGTTGATTTTACTAACACCGTGAACCAAATTGATAAGAGCGAATGATGATGAGTTCGAACTTGGTTATGGCAGGACTGTTTGGTATTGGGATTCAAATGTGAAGTGAAGTCGAGATAAAGATACGAGCCTAAACCTTTTCCCTTTCCTGTTTGCTTTATCTCTCTATTATTCCCTTCAAAAAGTTCACAGAGCATGCTATAACCAGGATTTTCTAAAATATAATCCACAATAATAAACTTCTACGTACTGGAGGAAGGGTGATGATCTGGACTTGTTCGATTTTCTTCAGCAGACCCATATCTTATCTGTTGTTGCAGACAGACAGGCAAAAATTTTCAGGACATGTAGATTTCAAGATAATTAAAACGGATGAGGGTGAGGAGGGTAAAAAACCCGAACCACATTAAACTAAAAACAAGACAGAGAGTATTAAATTCCATTGCCGTTTTCAAATGCATTAAATCCTACCGATGATGCTGTAGATGGGAAATTGAAGTCTTGACTATTGATAATAACATTTTAGTTGCTTTCGTATGAACTCATTTTTATAGAGTTGCCATTGTGTATGTATCTATCATCTATCTACAAAACTGCCATGTCATGTGGCACCTTCCGTCCCGTCATTCAATTGACATGGAGAGATGGAAGAGTTTAGATTCTCGACTTCATTTTTTATTCTTTTGTAATTCACATCACCAAGACCAACTGTCAACCTCTATAAAATATCCAATTCCAACAGGATTATGATATGAAAAACGGCCATCACATTTTCAAATTCAAAGCAGCAGCCATTGCAATGCATTTTCACCAGCTCATGCATATTATTGAGCCGTCGTAGAAAGAATTTTGAATTCCGCGCCGAGAAAATCAGCTCTTTTTTACCACCCTCTTTTCAAAGACAGAAGTAAGTGACTGAACGTTTGTTTTCCCCCTTCTCGGTCTCATCTCTTCAGTCATTATATCAGGTAGATCACACCCATTACTATTACATGCCTTAGCCTTGACCAGACAACAAAAGGGTGGGTGGTCCCTGTCCCCACCAAACACTTTTTCTTTCTCTTCCATGTTTTATTCAAATTAGCTTGTGATGTGAGTGATGATGATGCAATTCTTTTCGTGCTTGCTGCACTGCAATCTGCAATGCGGCGGTGCTCGGTGTGGCCAATGGCACGAGTGAAGGTGAGAAACGTGCTGATCTGTCATGTCGACTTCTTGATCCTTTTCTGTCAATCGAAAGAATGCTTTTATACGTTTTTGTTTACAATTACAATTTGCAATCCAACGCGTTTTCTGTCTATTTTGTAGACATTTTTTGTTTTAAGAAAAGTAGTTCTTTTGTTAGACTTGATTTTTTTTTGTCTTCATCAATAGTTTGTTACTATAATCTTATCAAAAAAGTGCTTATCGAAAGCTGATAGGTTAATTTACTATCAGATTAGTTTATTATCAAGATTTTGTCAATTATCATAATTTCGTATTAAACTGATAACGATACGATATAGCTGATTTTGTATCAATTATTATTGTTAGTTGATAATTGTCTAAGGTTAGTTTTAAAGTGCTTTTGAAGTAACATTTATTTATCATGTCAGCAAGCTGCAGAATATTAGCTGCTGAGGATCATTGGGAGTCTCTATTAGCCAATTTCCGGTAACGCATAACGTGATTAAACATTGATTTACAGATTTAGTTGTTTTTTATTAGGTTGTTTTTCATGGTAGACTCTTTTTTAATGGCATTGTCTGCTTAATCAGTTAATTATCATTGTTATCAATAACATTTTTATTGATAGAAAACAATGCATTAAATGCGGCTGGTATCAGGTGCTATAGAACGTTATTTTGTAACTGTATACTCGTTTTTGGATGCGTAATTTTTTTGTCTCTGATCTCCGCTCAACAGAGGTGAATGGTTATAGGCAGGGTTTAACTAGGATTTAGGTATAATTAAATATCCTTCCGTCTTCAACCCATTTTCTTTGTTATAAACGCGGGTGGTAAATTCGTCGATCGTTAAACACCATTTTAATTAAGGTATTGATAGACAGATTGGCGTACATTGTTCCGTTTGCGTACCTACACTTCGGCAATTTCGGCAATGTTAAATGCGCATTAAAGATTAAGCTGATGGCGATGGAAAAAATGTGGGCAGTCATTGTAAATGATAGCAGGGAGAGATGTATATAAATATTGCTACTGACATTGTGGCAGTGGTGAACTAGTAAACAAATATTTATGCGGTATTTGAACTTTCAAGGTTAATTATGATTACAGTTAGTTAGTCGCAAACGTTATGAGCATCATCAGATGAGCATAATAAATTTGAGGACGTAGTTCAACAATCAATAATCCTTGCCAGATTTACCAAATGTTAATTTCATTTCATCTTTCAACAACAAGTCCCATCCAGCACACTAATTTTTCCTCTGTTCCTAATGTTCTTGGGGATAATTATGTCTAAATGCCGAACTTTTGGAAATTAAGATGGACGGTCATGTCAGGGCAATAGTCTCGATGATATGATGTCGTGTCTTATTACTACACCTTTCTCAGCCACCGTACTGCGGGCGGACAGTGACACCGCATTTAAGTGGCATGGCATGCAATAAGAAACTTTGTAGCTTATTGTTGCTCATGATCATTATGATGCCATGTTTAACCATCATTTAGTAGACTCGACTCGACAATAATATTGCATGAATATAGCTTACGACTGCCATTACTAAATCACTTTTATACTAATCATGGCTCTTCTAAATTGAATCTTAATTATCAAACAATAGTGAGGTCCAACTTGAAGACGCATCTGAAGAGGGCTTTCACAAGTACTACAACTTTGTGAACACAATTATCAGAATGATCGAGCACAGAGCAGGATCTTCCCCTCCGATCTCCGGAGCTCCATCAACCCCTGTCGGAGCAGAGCTGCTGGACCACTCCAGCTTTGACCCTCAAGGAGCGAACGGTTCCATGACCAACGGTAATTCATTGATGCAGCACACTCCAGACAGCAGTGGAACGGGATCATCCCCCTCAATGTCTGCAACCCCTTCATCCCCTATCGAGGATGAGTTCCTGGATCAGCCCAACTTCATGCAGCATGGGAACGGCCATAGTGCCGCTGCTGTAGCTGCTATTACTTCACTGATTCAGCAACACTCTCCGGATAACAATCATTCTCAACACAATAACCACTCTCACCATCATCATCATAACCATAATAATCACCACCATCATCATAACAGCAGCAGCAACAACATCTTGAATTGTGATACAGAGATCCCATTCGGGAGTGGCGCATCCTTTACCAGCCAAGGGAGCTGCGGAAGTAATGCCAGCGGGAGCAGTAATAACAGCAACAGTAATAACAATACCAGTAACAACAACAACAATAGTGTTCATCATCATCCTCATAACAATCATCATCCTGACTTGGTCTCTCCTATCAACAGGTATTTTACTTTTATCTTTCACTTTCCTTTTTTTTCAACTACTTTTTTTATCTATCTGTAAAGATAGATTACGTAATGTGATAAAATCATAATATCCAAGTACTACTTTGTGGCTGCGGCTGGCAGTCCCGAAAACAGAGATACAGCATACCGTACTTTGTTCTCTAAAACCGCAGGAGTGCGTGGAAGGGGTGTTATTTCTGTCATCTCCTTGAGATCCAAAACTATATGATTGGTAGGCGTGGATTCTCATCTTTCACTCAGGGATGAAGCTTATTTGCTGATAGAAAGAAGAAGACCAGAGGGCATGTGAATATGAACCTGATATTGGTTATGTTATTACTGTCGCTCTGGACGAGATAACTGACCAATACAGTGAGCAAGTCAGGCCCACTATGTATGTGCATGCTACACAACTTGCTATAGATTATCCGCTCCACAGGAGTGGAAAAGGTATAAAGGTGAAATTATCTTCAGAGAACAAACGTCCTTTTTAAATGTTGATTAGGACTAGACAGGTTTTCATTAATTTAAAGCATTTTTTGGTGGAAATAATGCAAACATGTACATTTCATAGCGGTATGATATAGAGGAATCGATCATGCAGTAGTTTGCTGATAATATTTTTTGCACTCTCATTTTACACCCAAGAAAATTAAAATGACAGAATATGCTTTATTTTCAACTTGATGATGTCGTATCATGTAGGTATGAGTGAAGTCTGAGTTGACCGTTTCAGAAACTAATTCAATTGCTTACGTGATTAATCGAGTTATTTTATTCATATGTAAATCCAGAGGTCAAACTTTAAAAATAAGGTCGTTTCAGGTCAAGTTTTGAACAAGCCAATGGGCTATGTGAATTTATGTAAGCAAGCAAGCGAAGTACAAGTTTGTAACCTCTGCGAACCCTCCGCGGACAGTTGGATACAACTATGAGCAAAAATGGTGTAATGCTGAGTAGGCAAATGCAAACCGTATGTAGTTTTCAGGAAAGTCGTTTTTCCGTCACTGTCATCTTGTGAAAGGAGAGAATGATCGGAGTCGGATCATCAAATGGCATTATGACGCCAATTAAAATGATGAAATTATATGATTGTACGGCTGAAGATGGATCATAAAATAAGATTGTTTTCATTCCAGACCATTGTCAATAATGTAATGTTACCTTATCTAAACTGTATTATTTGATTTTCAGGATGGACGACGCAAGTGCTGCTGTAGCTAGCATGTACAGTGCTGCTATTGAAAACTCAAATTACAATCAGTTCCTTCACACCTATATGGCGGCTCATCAAGCTGAGCAACTAGGTACATGGCAAGGTGTTTCAGGTCAGTGGAGTCATATTTTAATTACTTTGCGTTTGTTATTAGGCCGTAACCCGTAATTTACATTTTACTTTCACCAGCACAAAAATATCCAATAGAGTGGCATTTAATTAGTGTTGTAATAAATCGGAATGCCTGTTTAACTATATAGGATTAGTGGAGGAGAAATTCCAACCCCCGCCTGCAAACTTTCTTCAGCCCAACAGTAAGCTACCTGCATTCATACACGCTGCAGCAGCACCCAGGAATGGAACAATTATGCATCCTTATGGTGGACGTAAGTTTCTTTGGCTTAGTAAATGAGTACAAATCCCAGGTATTCCGTAACCTTAAAAGCATTTCTCCTATGATTAATTATAGAATACCAACCGGAATTCCATTGGAACAATGCCTACTTTGACTTTGGGTTAGCAGCCACGAGTGGACCAGCAGTAAGTCCGCCTGGTGTATCGGGAAATCCATCTTCCGTCTCCTACAATGGAAATCCATACAACAATTTAACCACCCAGTCTACGCGAGGTACTAAAAACCAGTCGGCTTTAATGAACGGTAAGTATATTTGTCTCACTAAGCTGCAGCAAATTATATATTTGTCATTTTTTATATTAAATGTTAATCTTAATCACATATGAAAACTGTGGTTCGGTTTAGTTCAGAATATCATCTCGCCAGATTCTTGTTTTCGCTGAATTAGGTAAAATCGGACTTACAATTATGCTGTGATATTGCATTTGAGTCTTGAAATTTGGTATGCACTTGAGATAACGGTGCGTTAACAAGAATTTTGTTTATTGTGCAAACACACCTTTGAAATCGGTGTTATGCAATGTGTCACGCGCAGTCTTTAAATAGCTTTTGCATAGTTAAATCAATATACATGTTTTCACTATCAGTTTTTCATACAAGCAGGCAAAACAAAACCCTTCACATATATTTAGGTATTAGCAATGTCCTTTAGATTTCGATTGGCATACCTCTCAGGAAATGCAAAATATGTTCAAATACATCAAGTCTGTTTTTATTGTATGTATGTACTAACTTTCTCGCGACATCGTATTATCGAATTTTTTAAAACGACTGACGGACTTGATTATCATTCGGTGTCCGGGTGAACTTGAGAAAGTATAATATGAAAGAAAGTTTGTGTGCCTTTTTTGATTGTAAAAGGTCATGACTATGATTGATATGCATGATTCATGATATATGGATTCATAGGTACAGCATACCATCTTATCAATATACTTTCTACTTGGCTTCTTTATTTAAGTAAGCTGAGCTGTCTTATCTTTAAGGCATATGACATTTTGATATCCATAGACTTAATAAATAAATTAATAGCACCAGCTGTCTCTTTCATTGATCATTGATCTCTGTAAAATTGCTGTAGACAAAATCTCTTTCTTATATTTTATGAATGTATTTATGATGATCGATAGCAAAGGAAAGTGTTTAGAATAAAAAATAGGAGAAATGTTGGAAGAACTACCTCCAGTAAAGAATTATTTTGCTCTGCAGGTATAACTTCTGTATTAGCTTTCAAACGATTTTCAAAATATGTGTCGATCGAGAAAAAGGTTTAATTGATCTCGATTTGCTTGCCATTTCTCTTGTGGTATTAGTTCCAAGAAAATTGCAAAAACATTGAAAACCACACGATTTCAAAATACCCTGCGAAACACATAAATTAAGTCGAATTATAAAAAACCACATGCAAAACAACTTGGTAAAAGATAAGATAATTAATTAACTAAAATTGCATAACATTCACGAGAGAAATGTGAGTAGGTCAATCCGCAATTTTATATTGAACAGCCAATTTTCGATGCACCGATGATAGTTTCTACACAGACAGAAAAATAATCATGTTCATGTCATGTTCTCCATCCCCACAAGTTTAATTATAGTAGCCAGAGACAAATTAAGACCAAATTATATATATCATTATCCACAAGAATTATTTATAAAATACTGCGACGAAAACAAAGCAGTAAAAACCAACATGCAACCATATTTCAACCTATTATTATTGCTCCATTTCGTGTCTTTTTGTTTTGCATAATATTGAACACTCGAGAATTCTTAGGATGATGTGATATAATATTTACTACAAGAAAACAGTAATTTTTTTTTGTTCAGTATAAGGATTCAAAAGAACCAAAGAGCATCTTCATTAAACTAACATTAGTATTTTTGTTATCTCTTTTTCTTTGTTTGCTTCCTTTTCTGTAGACAAGCATACTAATGACAATGACGCACAACAACGCACATGTACTTATGAGCACATTATGAATGTCAAGTAAATATGAAGAGCGGTGCATTCTCAGTTTCTCAACATTTCAATAATATTCTCTGTGGATGTGGTTGAAAAGTTGAAATGCATAATATGAAAAATCAACCAATATTCTTAATGCAACACATTGTGCTGGATCTTGGAATGTATTTATTTTAGTTGTTTTTTATGTTCTCTCGTATTACTGGCGTTTGTCGTTATTGTCGTTAGTAGAACACGCAACCATGAAAAATGGAAATGAAAGTGATAAGAGTCATCTCCATCAAAACAAACTTTGCATGACATTATATATAGGAAAAAGTTTAAATTTGAATTTCATGTAGTTTTACGAATACGCAATGTAATACGATTCGAGAAGCGTTTGAAGCGCTAAGCATATATTAATTACTGATAGATATTGGCCATCATCATTCATCAATTATTTTTTTATCATACAAACTAGTTACAATACAATGCTCAAACTTTCCAACTACGTATAAAAATACCTAAATGCCTGGTATTTACAGATGCGTCCAAGGAAAGTTTTAAGTAAGCTTTGAATAAAACTATTTACAACTAGTCGATGTGTTAACAACATCAGTTGCATGCATTTAAAACGTATATAACAAGTGTTTTACTGTATAATGAAGATAAGAAAAGGGCCACCTCGATCATCCGGCAATGTCCAAGAGTTCAAAAAATTACAAGCAAGTCCAGAACATATCCGTATGATGTTGGTTCCATTTCAGTTACCACTACCACACTTATTGTTAGTAATAAAATCTAACGATGATCGCCAAGATTTTTTTTTTAAATTGCCTTAACGTTGACGTTAACCTCAACAAATTAGTAACAGAACAGGACATCCATGAATGAATCCCTTAGATTTAAGTATTGGCCTTTGCTGCAGCAAAACAAACATAGAGCGATCAGTACCAAAGTACTTTGCATGAAAATGTTATCTAGTTTTCCTCACGAATTCTATTTTCTTATCTCACCATGCACTACCATAAGGATCATTTAAGCCAATTCAAGTGAGAAGGGTGAGAAGACATACAAGCAAAGTCCGTATTATCACCACACGCCACACAGTAGCAATCTTGAAATCAAAACATTTAGATTTGCCTATTTCACGGGTCTAATAAATGATCTGTATCCGAAAATCATTAGTGGGAAAACTTGTTACAAGGGTTTGACATGTTTTGCCTAAAAATCTTCTGAGCACAGGGAGCATTGGGGAATATGATACTTTATTGTTGTTTTCATGATACCAAAAATTCGTGGTAGGGGGTTGACATGCTTGGTGTGAATGATATGATCCCTTAACCAAAACCGAAACCCTTTGCAAGTTTGCAGTTCAAAAAATTACAACAAACAGTTTCAGTTTACAGTCTCTAATCACTCGGTTCGGTTATGTAGAATGTTTTTGTCATTTTTATTATGTTTATATGAATATGAATTATTAAGGGCCCGAGGAGTATGTTGATATGGAATACGATTGGTGTGGCCCCGAATCTCGGGAATGCGTGAATTGTGGAGCTGTTGTGAGTCATTTTTATAGATATTTCTACGAATTTCATACATACATTTATCTCCAAATTCCAAAAGTAAAAGAGACATTCTCGTGAACTTTCACTCACTTATGGGGAAGAAAAATATACGTTTTCCTTAGCCTTTAATGAAAATAGGGCGAAACTCCAGCATGGAGTAAGGAATAAAGTGATTATGTTCACGGATTTTCTCTTTTCGAATTGGAAGAGTAGACGCGACCAGTAAATGGTAATGGAATTTTTGTTTCTTTTGTTCCCTCCCATGTACAATATTAAATACAGTCAACACCTTTGTGGCGACGAGATGGCACCGGCCATTACCTTTGTAATGCATGTGGTCTCTACCACAAAATGAATGGCATGAATCGCCCATTGATCAAGCAACCTAAACGAATAGTGAGACCTAATTCCTTTTCTTTCTTGGTAGAAATATATTCGTGTAATTCGTTTGTTACGCCTACACTTTATTCTCATATTTCACGATTTGGTTTGATCTGTTACAATGCTTATGTAACTTGCTAGCAACTTAACGTTGGTTTGTCATAGCCATAATGGAACTAACGATAAGAGAATGCATTTCTGTTGATCTCTTTTCAAGATAAAAAAAAATCAAATTATTTTTTGCTTTCTTTGTTTTCCCTAGTCAGTCAAATTAAATCTCATTTAAACAAACAACATCTAATAATGTAATGTAAACGCTGTGTATGCGTAAGCAGGCCACTTTTTATTGTACTGCGCGTTATGCTCATATAAAAACTTGTTACCTAACCAGTATCTACTTTCCTTTAGCAAGGTGAAGAATGAGAATCAAACTAGCGTGATTGGCTAAAAAATCATGGAGGTTAAATTAACAACTTCATTATCATCCTTGCATTACTGATAAAAATACATGCACGTAATATCTGTTTTTGTGTGGGGCCCACCAAATCGATCCGTTTTCTAATTGTCGCATAAAATCTTTACACATGCTAGAAACTATTGCTCCATTATTCAAGAGAAAGACATTGTAAATAAATGAACAAGGGAAAAATCGCACGATTCGATAACTTACGTTTAGTATTCAACGTATTGGTCGTGAATCCGTCTGAACTTTATATTTAAATTACGTATATGCAGGTGCAGGGTCGTTCTCTCACAAACAAAATCGTCGTGACGGATTTGCGACACAGCCTAAACAAAGACTGGTATGTTTTTTAACGTTAACACTTCATTCTAGATTAGATGATACAAAAAAGCTTTAATTAGTGTAAATAGTTTAAGAAATTGATAATTTATGTCTAAAAATTTACTGCAAAAATATCTTTTGATCTCTTGTCCATTCCGTTCCCTTTTAAATTCAAGAAAATTCTAATTACTTTTAGGTCTAATGCACGTGAACCTTTCTGTAAAATTTTTGCTGTTGAGTGGCTATCATTATTAATTCACTAATTTTTTGTACAACACATCCCTAAGATCCTTATAACTAACTTATATTGAGTACTAAAGAAGCGCAAAATCAGACATGTGTGCATGAATTAATTATTTAATTGTAATGGCGTCTTCATGTAATTTATACAGAGTGTCCTTTGTTTTTTAGTCATACAACTATTTTTAAGTTTAGGAAGAATTACTGACAACCTAAAAAAGATAGTTTCAAAAAAATTACAATCCGATATTTGACATTCAATGATACACATTTTTTACAATCTACCTATTTAAGGGAAAGGACTGGGTTTGAGCTAGCAAGATTCACATTCTTCACGTTGTGTACAATGCTTATTTCCAAAGTTGCATGAAAACATGTTACGTTTATGATGATGTTTTCTCTAATAACCACTGCTTTTAGGCTTAACTGCTTGCTTAAATAAATAATTGCATGTGTATGATAAAAAATCTTTGTGTTTACTAACTGGATTGGTTTTCAAATTACTTTTTTATATTAATATTAATTTTTATTACTTTTATTGCAACTCGCAACATGATCTACCATGCTTTCCCCTGCTTCTCAATAAAATACAGCCAAGGGGTTTGCAAGTTCTAACATTTTTATTTTGTGTCTTGACTATGTAGAGTGCTAGTCGCCGAGTTGGGATTCTATGTGCCAACTGTCGCACAGAGAAAACTTCCTTGTGGCGACGTAACTCAAGCGGGGACACCGTCTGCAATGCTTGTGGTCTCTACTTCAAGTTGCACAACGTCCCACGGCCACTCACAATGAAGAAGGACAACATTCAGACCCGCAAGAGAAAGCCTAAGAATGGAGGAGGATCTTCAGCTTCCGGCCCAAACCGAAGTACAATCATTGCTCATACTTCGTCTGCAGTCAGTTCAGTAGCGGCAGGTAACAAAGTATTTTACAATGGATCGCATTTGTAATGTAATGTGAGTTGCGGAAAGTCTACCGTTACCCCAAGACATGATATGATATGATATACGCAACTGATACACAAAAAAAAACGTACTAAAAAGTTGGATCTTTTTCTAATAATCTCTCGACCCCATACATATTGCTGTATAGAAAGAATTAACTACTCAACTCATATTATGTAATTAAATATAGCATCATTCTATACAGAATACAAAGATATTATTATTATCATGTTGAACTTATACCGTGACTTTCCGGTATAATTAAAATTAGGATTAAGTATTCCTTTCATGTTTCACTAATAATGATAATGACCTCATCCTCAGCTTTTTCTGGTGGATTAAATTCCTATG